>PVHX01014905.1:0-48644 GCA_004024805.1 Geosciurus inauris | reverse complement strand
GGCTAAGGTAAAGGCCTCTGGCGTGGAGTGGGTGTGAATAAAAGATGGAAAGTGGGCAACATGCAGGAACCTTGCTGGCCTGTGTAGTTGCACACATTTGCAGGGCAAGGTCAGCTGAGAGGCCTTGGTAGGGCCCAGGGAGGTCAGGATAAGGAGCTGTAGGCTAATCAATAGAGGAGGAGGAGGAGGGAGCCCCTGTAGGCTCTGAGTCCATAGGTGAGGCGATGAAGCCCACTATGCTGTGCAGAAGAGGTTAGGACTGGCCACCCAGGGTATTTATCAGAAGTCAGGGGGGTGGGAACAGGTGCACCACAGCTGAAGCAGAGGTAAGTTTGTGCTATGCATACTCCAGGGAGCTGACTAGAGTTTCTCTGATATTAGGAACAAAAGTTAGCCTCTGCTGGGCATGGTGGTGCAAGCCTGTAATCCCAGCACTTTGGGAAGCTGAGACAGAATTGCAAGTTCAAAGCCAGCCTCAGCAACAGTGAGGCACTAAACAACTCAGTGAGACCCTGTCTCTACATAAAACACACAAGAGGGCTGGGGATGTGGCTCAGTGGTCGAGTGCCCCTGAGTTCAACCCCTGGCACCAAAAAAATAAAGTTAGCCTCTACCCCCAGAAGTATCTCAGCAGCCACCCATTCCACTTGGTCCTCTTGCTGACACCCTTGGGGAATGTTGATGACACCATGGTGTTTCCTAAGAGATGAGGTCATTCTGCTGCTTCAGGATAAAGGGAGAGGTACTTGGAGCGAGGCTTAGCCCCAAAAGCAGGAGTGGATCTTGGGAGAAGCATAGGCTGCTTTCCCTGTGCTCATTGCCATGGGTCATTATGACCTTGGCACCATCACTTGGCATTCTTGAAAGTTTCTGTCTCCTCATAGGCAAAGTGATGGGGTTGAATCAAATTAGTGATTTTCAAACTTTCTTTTGTTTGTTTAAATTTTTGTCTTTCATAGTGCTGGATATCAAACCCAGGGCCTCGTGCATATTAGACAGGCACTCTACCACTGACCTATATTCCCAGCCCAAAGCTTGCATTTTGAAGCAATTAAATTCCCCTTTCTTGCCAGGCGTGGTACTACACACCTATAATCCCAGTGACATGGGAGGCTGAGACAGGAGGATCACAAGTTCAAGGCCAGCTTTAGCAACTTAGCAAGACCCTGTCTCAAAAAAATAAAAAGGGCTGGGAATATGGCTCAGTGGTACAATACCCCTTGGGTTCAATCCCCAGTTCTGCAAAAAGAAAAATTTAAAAAATAAAACTCCTTTTTCTTAAATGATGTTTTTATGGATCATTGGTAAAATCGTCCCAGTTGAGGTCAGGTGCTAGGAGAAGGGACAAGACAAAACCCTGCAGCCATCTCTTGCACAGCAATACCAGGCCCTTCCAAAAAGCAGGGTTAGATGGCCATTGTCCCCTTGAGCATCTTGTAGGTTCCAAATGGTGGGTCAGTGATATTGGCCTCATTCAGGAGGAATGAATCCCTGGGTGGTTCTTCACCGGCCAGGACATGATACTCCCTGGTGCAGAAGCTCTGCTGCCCTCCTCTAGGAGAGGTTTGCCACCTGTCTCTGGCAGCCTCCAAATCTGAATGCTTGCTGGGTTCCCAATGCAGTGTCAGGCTTGGGAGGCACTTCCTCCCTGCCTCTGGAGCGGCACCCCAAGCTCCCTGCCCCTGGCTCTGCTGCTTTTGACTAGGCCAGGCTAGATAGAGGCCCCCCTTTTTTGTTTGGTTGTTGACCTGTGACCTCAAGAACCCAGCAGAGCCTAGATTTCACTTTTGGCGAAATCTCAGCCTCTAACTTAGTGGGACTTGCTGTTTTCTTGAAGGAACTGGCCCAGATCAGGAAAGAGGAGAAGGAGAAGAAGAGGCGCCGCCTGGAGAACATCAGCTCTTTGAAGGGGATGGGCTACCCCACACACGCAGCCAAGCATGCCCTCCATCAGGCTGGTGGGAACCTGGACGGAGCTCTGAAGGTGACCCCGCCCTGGGGGCCTGTGACACAGGGCCCTTCCCTGCTTCCCCACTTGGCAGCATGTTTCCTTAGGCCATGGAGCTCACTCCCGGGCCTTCTTCCTGGTCGCTGCTTTGCACGTGGGGGTTGGCCATCTGTGTCATCCAGCAGAGTGGCAGAGCCAGAAGGATGAGTCCAGGCTCCGTCCTAGCCAAGGCCTGCTGGCTCAGGAATGTGGCGAATATTTAAGCGGGCAGTCCACAGGCCAGGACTCTGTAGGGTTTCTGTTAGTAGCAGAAAGAGTTTGATATCAATGGCATAACTTCCTAATTTCCAAAGCAGAAGAGAATGATGCAAGTTTTACTATAATTTTTTAAATTAGATTTTTATTTGAGTACCTTTTTTTTTTGGTACCGGGGATTGAACCCAGGGGCACTGGACCACTGAGCCACATCCCCAGCCCTATTTTGTGTTTTATGTAGAGACAGGGTCTCACTGAGTTGCTTAGCACCTCGCCGTTGCTGAGGCTGGCTTTGAACTAGCGATTCTCCTGTCTTTGCCTCCCAAAGTGCTGGGATTACAGGCTTGCGACACCGCGCCCGGCTTGACTACCTATTTTTATCTGATAGGTAGTACCTATTGGCAAAGGGGATTTTTTTCTTTTGTCTTTTTTGTAGTACTGGGGATTGAACCAAGAGATGTTCTTACTATTGAGCTACATCTCCAGCCTTTTGATTTTTTGAGACAGTCTTGCTAAGTTGCTGAGGCTGGCTTTAAACTTGACACTCTCCTGCCTCAGCCTCCTGAGTAGCTGGAATAGGTGTGTGCCACTACACCTGATGTAAAGGGGAATTTTACAGAAATCCATAAAGCAACAGACCAGTAATAACGTCACCCAGGTCCAGCCCCTCCAATCGGTTCAAGAGGTCCTCGGTAGGGCCGGGGCTATGCTGCATCTCGGAAGCTCAAAGTGGGAGATCCCTGCCTTGGAGGTACCCACAGACCAGCAGCAGACAACACACAGTATGAGGGCCACACATGGTGCATAGGCTGGGGCAGGAGCCAGGCAGAAGGAAGTGCTTGCTCTCTGGGCAGGGACAGGGCAGTGTGGGGGGCTGGGAGTAGGCCGGAGATGGGGCTAGACACATGGTTGGCGTGCAGGTGCCTCCTCATCTGCCGTGCTAAAGAGGCTTCACCTTCTGTCCTTGCCCTGTGCCTCAGAAGGCCCCATAGTGGCCTTTTCTTTAGTTAAAAAACATTATTTGAATATCAAGTTTGATTTTGATTATTTGAGGGTAGTGCTGGGGATTAAACCAAGCCTGGTACATGCTAGGCAAGTGCTGCACCACTGAAGTATCTCTGATGCTCTAGTTTGTTTTTTCTTGTATGTTGGAGAACTATAAAAGGCAGGAGATTCTGATATACGAAGGAACTGATGGGGCTCAAAATAGTCTTTAATAATGAAAGTAGTTCATAAATCCATTTAGCTACTCTTGAAGTATTTTATGTTAGATGGGAAATTGCCCAGGGGTTTTTTAATATTAACAGTAAATGTGTGAAGTTAAGGGTCAGAACACTACTTCTGGCTAGGTGTGGTGGTACATGCCTATGAAAAGAGCTACTTAGGAAGATTGCAAGTTCAAGGCCAGCTTCAGCAACTCAGCAAGACCCTGTCTCAAAAAACAAAAACAACAAAACCATCTGAGATGTAACTCGGTGGTGGGGCTCCTGGGTTCAGTCCCCAGTGCCACACAAACAAAACCCTCCTCCTCCTCACTAGGCACTCGGGTCAGGAGGGCATGGTGCCTTCAGGGACGCGGGAGGCCTGCTTAGGAACCCTTCTGTTCTCTTCCTTCTGTGGCCTCTGCCCAGAGCTGCGCTCAGGTGGAACTGTGCCCTCCTGGGCTGCTGCTTCCTCCTGCTCTCCACTCGGTACTTCTTGCTCACAGGGGAGAAGGGAGCTTTTTTCCTGGCCACTTTTGGTCTCCCTTCAAACCTGAAGTCTGAGGTCACATTTGGCTGGAGCCTCCTGCAAACACAGCTCAGCCCCAGCCTGGGTTGGGGCCCCTTCCTGGCTTTATGGCACCCTTTGCATGGCCCGCTGTAGTGTCCCACATGGTATGTGTCTCCTACGAGCAGACTGGCCTGGGCTGTCCGCTAGCACACTGTGGGTGCCTGTTCTCTGGCCGTTGGGCAGTTGTGATGAGTCGCAGTGTCCCTGTGTTTTCAGATTCTCCTCAGTAACCCTCAGATGTGGTTAAAAGATTCAGATCCTGAAACCAATAGCCGAGAAAGCCCTTCCCAGGAAAGCATTGACCAGGTGAGTGACTGGCCTTTGTGCCCCCAGCACCTCGGGTTCCTCGGGTTCCTCGAATGGGCTGCCTGGGGAGAGCAGGGTGGTACCAGGACCGGGCAAGACTGTGCTGCTGCCCAGGCTTCCAGGCTCCAGGCAGGACCTGTGAGGGCGGGCTGCCAAGCACGTGCAGCAGGGCAGGGGAGCTGAGCAGGAGTTTCCTTAAGATCAGGAAAAACTGGAAAGCGTCCACAGGTCGTCTTCCTCTAGCTTGCCTCTTTTTTCCACGTACAACTGTTTACATCATCCCCAGTTCTCTGCCCATGACTAAAAGGACATCCCTTTGTCCTGTGAACTCCATCTACCTTGTAACAAGTGACGACTGCAGCCATACTTGCCCCACACGTTAATGTGCCCCACACATGGCGGCTGTGGGCTCGTGATGCTTGTGCCTGAGTTTGCATAGCACTTTGCTCCCAGCCTTGATGTGGCCACATAACCTGTTACACCAAGGTCTTCCATGACCCTTCCCCGGTGGCCTCGTGCATGCTGGACTAAAGAGGGACTTGTCAGGAAGGGCAGGGGTTTGCATGCTGTGCACTCTGCACATGTGGCAGGGCTACCCTGGCTGTGCCCTCCACTGGTGAGCATGAATGTGACGGCCAGTGCAGCATATGAGCATGTCATGCTGTGGCCTTTTTCTGTCTCCTAGCTGGTGTACATGGGCTTCGACACGGTAGTGGCCCAGGATGCACTGAAGGTGTTCAGGGGTAACGTCCAGCTGGCAGCTCAGACCCTCGCTCACCACGGAGGAAGCCTTCCTCCCGACCTTCAGCTCTCGGGGGAAGACTCTTCGTCCACCCCATCCACATCCCCTTCAGATTCCGCAGGTGGGTCAGGTCTGAACACCAGGAGAGCTGACACCCCGGGCACGGGCCTGAGGCAGAGGCCGACCTGGAGCCTGAGAAGGATGTTCCCGGGACAGGGTGGCTGGCAGGTGGGATGTCGGAGGGGACTTAGTGCAGTCTCTCACTGCGTGTCTTACTGTAGGAACCTCCAGTGCCTCGACAGATGAGGACATGGAGACGGAGGCTGTCAATGAGATACTGGAAGACATACCTGAGCATGAGGAGGATTATCTTGACTCAACTCTGGAAGATGAAGAGATTATTATTGCAGAGTACTTGTCCTATGTAGAAAATATAAAGTCAGCAGCAAAGAAAAACTAGTGAACAGAAGAAGTACTAAGTTTCTGCTTATAAATTCTGTCATTATGAAAAGTCTCCTGCAGGTCTTCCTTTTGTTCTTGCTTTTCATTGGATTTTGCTGCAAGTGTGCTTCCTCCTCTGGGTACAGGAGGGGGGTCGGCTGGGGACCCTCATAGGCGAGGCTTGCTGGGGCCAGAGGCGGGCCCTGGGAAAGGCGCTGCTTGGCTCTGCAGCCTGCTCTGCTGTTCCCCTCTACCTCCAGGCACTGCACCCTAACTCTGCCCTTTGCTTGATTTTTCACCCAGCAGGTGGCATGCTTGCTGCTGGAGAAGAGGGTGTCCCAGGAAGGTCTCAGGGGAAAGGGAACAGCAGGGAGTTTGACCAGACCTGTTTTCCTCTCACCCTCCTGTGCAGCTGCTTGCTGTGCCTGCTGCTGCAGCTGTGGCTCTCCAGCCACTGTGTGGCCTGCTGTCCCCATGCTCCCAGCCACAGTCAGCCCTGACATCTTCATCCAAGTGCTGTGGGGTGTAAACTCAAGGCACAGGAGGGCTGGGCTGGGACTAAGTGGCAGAGCACTTGCCTTGCACGTGTGAGGCACTGGGTTCGATCCTCAGCACCACATAAAAATAAAAACAAAATTTAAAAAAGAGGCACAGGCTGTAGTAGCCAGATGAAATTGCGGCAGATGCCTTTATCCTGAAATGTCAGTGTTTTATGCTCTCAGTTCTGCAAAATACGCACTTGAAATTCAAGGTTGAAAAATCAGACTTCATGTATTCAAAATTCCTCATGCAAAATCTTTTATTAAATGGGAAAGTTTTAAATGCTAACCAAAGCGACTTATTTTTAATTAACATTTTTAGACTCTGCTATCTTAGGAAACTCACTGTTAGCTAAGGACCTATCAGATTTAGAAATATTTTCCCAAGATTTTGGTGGGGATCTTTGCTGTAGCTTAGGACAGAGGACATCCTCCAGCAGTGTGGTCAGCCTTCTGTCAGCTCAAATCACTGCTCACCATGCTGCATCCACCTGGAGGGTGTGCTAGGGAGCACCCAGTACCCAGGGTGCCACTGGCAGCAGCCAGGTGGGGAGTGGATCAAGTGCCAGGCGTGTTCCTAAGACCCTTCTAAAAGCTGCCAGAGTACCTCTGGCAGCAGGATGGGCCACGTGCTGCTATCAGGTCTGACTGCGGTGGCTGCACTGTGGTCTGGTCTGGAGCGTGGGAATCTTGTCAGTCTTTGTCAGTGGATGGTACTGATGGAAATAAATAGTGCAAAATACACTCAGGAGTTGTCAGCCTTACTGGAGGAAGTTTTGCGCGCTCTGGGTTTTACCTGTTGAGAGGGTCTGGGCGACCTGGGTTTTCATTTCCATTTCAAGTGTTGTGAGGAAATGGAACACGGTCCTCAGAAGCAGTGGTGGAGCGGAGTGTCACTCAGTGGTAGTGCACTTGCCAGCACAGGCACAGCCCTGGGTTCAACCCCTTGGCAGCCATGGCGGGTGCTGCTCTGAAAGGTCTCGTGTGAAAGGCGGGCTGGGGTTGATCCCGAGGGAAGCAGTCCTTAGCCAGGAGTGTGAAGCGGAGCACCAGGGTTTGGGGAGCAGCCATCAGCTGAGATGGGGGAGTTGGCTTCCTTTGGCCATCTCAGGCCTAGAGTTGGGGCCTGCATCGAAGCTTTTGAGTGTTACTGCCCTGGATTTGGTCCCAGGTGTGGCTTCTGGCTTCCACCTGTTTTAAGCCACATCAGCAGGCCCTGGTTTTGGGCTGTCCCAAAAGAGAGCTGCAGGGAGCCAGCACAGAGGTGGCTAGCATTGCAGGAGCAGCCAGCAACTGAGACCCAGCCCTGGGCCTGGCTGGGCAGCAGCTGCAGGAAAGGGAGGCAAGGCTGGAAGGTCCGAGGCCATCACTACTGAGTGGCTCTGGGAGGGCTCTCCTTGGAGACTCAGCAGAAAGGAGAACACTCCAGACCGGGTCAAATGAGATTACAGCCAGGGAGGACGGGCTGAATGTGGAGTGTCTGTGGGCTAGAGGTGGTTCTGGGCCTACCGGGGGTGTGTTCTGGGAAAAGAATGAGGGCCTAAGGATGGCTGAGTCCAAGCAGTCCAGAAAGGCGGGCAGGGGCTGACCAGAGGAACACCAGGTGGTTAGAAGACCTGGGCAGTGCAGTGCAGACTTAGAGGTCAGCCTGAGGCTGTGCAGTGGCGTGCTGGACTTGGCCAGGTATCCTTGATGCTGACCACTTGTCAGATTCTGTCTGCCTTTGGCCCTGGTGACACCATCATACCCTGTTCCTGTTTTCCTGCTCAGATGTCCTGTGGATAGTTTTTTCCTTCCCCCAGCCAACTGAATCGATTTATCAAAGGCAAACACCTGATTTTTCTTTCACATGTGCTGGGCAAGCACTTGCCATTGGGATACACTGCTATCCCTGGTTCGTTCCTTTTTAGCGAGGCAGCTGTCCAGTTCAGAGCATCTGACAGGACAGCAAGCTCCAACTTTAGATCCTCCGCACTGAGCAAAGGTCTCTGCACTGCTGTGGAAACAAATAAGCCCAATGTGTTGGGCCACAGAAATGCAAAATGGTGCTTTCCTGAGAACATACCTGCATCACAGGTGCCACATCAAGCTGCATGTTCCTCTGGGTGGATGGCAGCAGCCGTGCTTTACTCTGGGTAAGATGAAGACCTAAGATGCCATCTGAGTGTCACCTGGAAGCACTGCGAGCATTGTTTTGGAGCAGGGGACATAACACCAACCCAGGAGTTACTCCCTCCAGTGCTCCCAGGTGGAGACTCACGGTGGTTCTCTGCCTGTGCTTCCTGAAACACCACTTCAGCCCTGATGGCTCCCAGAGTATGTATATGTGTTCAAGCCCACCCAAAGAACAGCGCCTGGCCCGATGCTGGGGTTTCCTGCTGGCCATCAAGAAGCCTGATCTCGTTGGGCCTGGGGAGGCTCTGGTTCCTGGGATTTGCAGGTTTGACCTGGAGCATCACCATGGATGTGCCTCGCTGCCCCTGCCCCTGTGGGGGGATCCCTCTCAGGCCTGGGCATCCTAGAGAGCTGGTGGGGCCTATGGCACAGCAGACCTTGCCAGGGCAGCACCTGTGCACTGAGCAGGGAGGTGCTCCATAGCAAGATGCTGAGCTCTTAATGACAGACACTGTCACCTGCAGCTCCTCTCCCTACGCCAGGCACCACCAAGGGACTGAAGAGCTTGCAGGAACAGCTCTTGTGGATTCAGGACAGAAAATGATGGGCACTCCAAAGCCGTGACACCTGCTGTCAGCTGGAGAGGCTGAAGAGCCAGGTCCTGGCCACTGCCCCTTCCCAGGAGCAATACTGCTGGCAGTCCCCCACCCCAGGCAGGGGAGGTGCCCCAGGCCAAGTGTGTGGGGCGGAACCCTGCCTGGGAAAGGAAGCCAACGTTCAAAATAACAGGACACACTCAAGAGCTCTTTGAGCCTTAGAGGGCGTGTATTGAGTTCTTCATAAGGATCCAGGACACAATTGGCCAGAACCATTTGCCAAAGTAAAAATGTCCTCATTTCCTCTCAGCAAGAAGGGGCTGGCCTCGCGAGGTTTCCAGAACGTGGGGGTGTCAGTCTGGAGTCCTTGAGTTTGGAGGGTCCCAGACAGGCAACAAGGCCTTAACTCCTTAAAAAGGAGCCTCCCTCGGGAAAGGGAATGGTCCCCCAGGCCAGGCACACACCTCCTGATCCCAACGTCAGCTGCAGCCGAGGGCTTGGAAAAGTCCATGAACACAGAGACACGGCCCACCACTGCTCGATTGGGCCTGGGCACCACCCTGCTCCTCCTGTAGTGGCAGGCTTTGCAGGCTCAGGCAGCCTGCAGGGGTGCGTCCGGGGCACAGGCCACCTTGTTGCTGAACAGGCGTGAGAGGCTGCGCTTGGCTGCTGGCCTGCGAGGCGTGGGCAGTGGGGCCCGGAGCCCACGCATGTCCCAGAGGCGCAGCGTGCCATCATGGGACACGGTGTAGAGCACCTGGCCATGCACCTGCGGGCAGGCAGGTCGGCTGTCAGCCTCAGGACTCCTCCCAGCCATGGGGCAGGACGCCAGGCAGAAACCACTGGCAGCCCTGCAGCAGCCCGAGGGTTGGTGCTGGGGGGCCTTTGCTTGGCTTCCCTCCCCGGGCAGTCTGGCCCAGCCCCACGCACCCTCCTTCCCCAGCAAGGTACTCAGGCCCCAGGAGCTGGGCAAGGAGGCTCCTACCTGCAGGCAGTTGATGACGAAGCTGTGGCCCCGGAACACCCTCTGCAGCGCTCCTGACTGGGCATCAAAGGCCCTGGCACAGGCGTCGCCACTGCCCGTGAACACTGTGGACACAGCAGCACACTGTTGTGCCTGGCTGGCACCTTCTCCCAGAGCACAGGGACAGGGTATGGGTGCGGGTGGCTTCTGCCTATCTCACAGGGATGGCCTCAGGTTCTAGAGGGAACACAGAACCCTCCAAAAGGAACCAGAGCTCTTTCTACAGACCCAAGGGGCAAAAGAATATTTGGGCAGACCCTCCTTGGTCTGCAGACACCTCTGCAGGGCTGGTGGCTGCCACACCCCCTTGGCTTCAAGTGGGCCTCTGCTGTCCCCTAAAAGGCCCTGTCCCTCGTTAGGGCCTCCCAGGGTAAGGTCCCCACTCTCAGGACGTGTTTGGTGAAGGTGGCCTCTCTGCCGGGTGTGTCCAGGATAATCCATGTGTCCTGCAGACTCTGTCTCCACACCCTTCCTGCTCCCACAGGGAACAATCAGCACTCATTCTGCCTTCTCAAAAATGCCCCAGGCCCCCTGGGCTCACTGGCACACTCCTGCTGGACGCCTGGCCTGGGGAAGCCTCCACCTGTCTGACTCCCTCTTGGGCTTTCTGTTACAGCTTAGCCTCAGTACTCTCCAGCTTGATGGAGCAGCAGAGGCACCTGGAGGGCTTGTTAAGGCAGCCTGCTGGGCCTGCACTGGGGTTTCTGATGTAGCAGGTGGTGGCTGGGACTCTCCACTTCTAACCAGTTCCAGGTGATGCCTTTGGTTGGGGACCACACTGAGAATTCAGACCAGAGGCTGGGTGCCCCAGGAGCAACCCTGGCACTAAGGCAGGATGCCACGAAGCACTGCAGGGGCAGGGGAGGGATGAATCCACACAGGGTCTGCTGAGGGAGCAGGTAACTACTGCGGGCTGCTGGGGCCCCGGAGAGAGGCTGCAGACACCTGGGAAGCACGAACCCTATGCCGTTTTATCTATGAACTCCCACTGGCCATCCGCGGAGGGGGCTCTTGTGGGTGTCCATCCCCAGCACCCAGAGGTGCTGCAGCAGGATCCCTCCAATGGTGCAGTTCCAGTACCTCACACCCGCAGCCTGCACCTGACCAAGGCAGCACCTCTCCCGGGGCTCTCTGGTGTTGAGGTACTATTTCTTACCCTCTTCCTTCCTACCTCCACCTGCCCATTCCTTGCTTTTTCCCCTACTTTGGTACCGGGGATTGAACTCAGGGGCACTCGACCACTGAGCCACATCCCCAGCCCTATTTTGTGTTTTATGTAGAGACAGGGTCTCACTGAGGTGCTTAGCACCTTGACCTTGCTGAAGATGGCTTTGAACTTGTGATCCTCCTGTCTCAGCCTCCTAAGCAGCTCGGATTACAGGCATGCGCCACCACGCCTGGCCTTCCCTACTTTTTTTTTTTTTTTTTTTTGGTATTGAGAATTGAACTTGGGTGCTTTACCACTGAGCCACATCTCCAGCCCTTTTTATTTTGAGACAGGGTCTTGCTCAATAGATGAAGGTCTTGCTAAATTGCCAAGGCTAGCCTCAAACTTGTGATCTTCCTGCCTCAGCCTCCCAAGTCACTGGGATTACAGGTGTGCACCACTGCACCCAGTGCTCTTTCTGTTAAAGCTACAGGGTGGTAGCTGGCTGCAGTGGTGCAGAAAATGCATCCCTTTTTTCCTCCCTGTTTCTTCCTGCCTGCCTAAAACATGACATGATGGCTGGTGCTCCAGCAGCTATCTTGATACTTCATTAAAGCTAAAAGACATGTGCAAGGAATAAAACAAACTGACAGAAGGATCTAGGTGCTGAGGACCTTGTGGAGACACCCATGCCAGCCTAGACTGCCGCCTCTCAGAGTCACTTACCTGAGGGAAAAATAATTGCTACTTCACTTAAACCTCCATTTTCCGGGTTTCCTCTCATCTGCAGTTACCGATGAGACCCATTGGCCCTTGAGTCTGGCTGGGTTAAGGAGGTGTCACTATCTCACCTGAACCTTAGAATATGTCCTGAGACTTGCTTTTGACCCCAAGGACCTTTGAATATGCAAGTCTCCCCACATGCTTATGAAGGAGAGGAGCCCCCAAATCTGTATTTGGAACTTCTTTGAAAAAAAAAAAAGAAAGAGGAGGAGGAGAAGAAAAAGACGCAGCTAGAGGAATGGGTGCGGGGTGGGGGAGAAGGATGGGTCGCTGGCTTTGGGCACTGACAGTTGTGAATGACAGCTGTTCACTGAGGGGCAATGACACAGGCCTGACAGAGGCAGAGGAGACAAGCCAAGAAGACCTGGAGGAAGAGCTTGGCAGGGGAGGCCTCTCAGCCGGCTGGGGCAAGGTGGGCAGTGCAGGGACAGGTCACTTACGGGTGCCCGCATGGTACTTGAGGGTGCTCACGCTGTGTCTGTGGGCTGGGAAGGTGCGCACGTGCTCCCCCACGTCGGCCAGCCAGCACTTGGCAGTCCTGTCCGCGCTGCCCGAGTACAGCAGCTGGTCCACAAGCTGCAGGAGCAGCAGGAGGGTCAGCCTGCCATCAAGCTTTTCTCAGCAGGGACCAGAGCCTGCAGAATTTTCCCAGAGGTGAGATCCACCAAAGCACATGGCCAGGGAGGCCCAGGCCCTGCTGAGGTCTCTGGGGTGGAAGGGAAAGGGAAGTGGCTGGCTGGGCCCGAGCAGGGCCAGGTCCCAGGGAGAGCGCTGGGCTATGGACCCAGTGGGGAAGCCAAGCTCTAACCTCCTGAGCCAAAGTCAGAGAGGCCCCTGTCCAGGCTGCTGCAGCCAGGCGTCCCACCTTTCAGTCCTGTATCTGCCAGTCACTCCTTGCACACAGGCTTAGAGTCGTGCCCTCCTGGGTTCAAACCTGCCTCTGCTCCTTACAGCTCTGAGGCCAGGTGAGTTACTTATTCTCTCTGAGCCTCTGCTTCCTCTTGTGTGAGTGAGGAACGGTCATCTCTGCCTCAGAAGGTGGCCCTGAGGACAGACACGAGAGGACAGTCTACATGGAGCCTACTGTTGGTCTAAACATGCAGCCAGTACTTCCCTGGATGCAGCAGCACCTTCACCCATGGTCTGCAGGATGAGATCATTCCCCTTTGACTCTTAAGTGTCCCTTAAAGGTCACACATTAAAGGTTTGGTCCCCAGCTGATGGTTCTACTGGGAGGTGGTGGAACCTTTAGGAGGTGGAGCCTAGTGGGGGGAAGTTAGGTCTCTGTGGGCGTGTCCTGGAAGGGGATGTTGGACACTGGCTCCTCCTCTCTCTCTTTGCTTCCTGCAGCTGTGAGGTAAGCAATCTCCTCTGCCACATGCTCCCACCATGATGTTCTGTGCTGCCACAGGTCCAAAGCAATGTGGTCAAGGGACCAAGGGCTGAAACTTCTGAAATAGTGAGTCAGAATAACACTTCCTCCTCATAAGCTGATTTTCGATTTTCTCAGGTGTTTTGTCATAGCAATGAAAACCTTAACACACCAGCTATATTCAAAATGTCTTTTTCTTTTTTCTTTTTTGGTATGGTATTGGGAATTAAACCTAGAGGCATTCTACCACTGAGTTACCAGCTTAGTTATTTTTCATTTTGAGACAAGATCTTGCTAAGTTGCTGAGGCTATTCTCAAACTTGTGATCCTCCTGCCTCAGCCTCTTCAGTCGCTGGGATTATAGGCATGTGTCACCACACCCAGCTCTTGGGCCATCACTGGGAAGCCTGGTGGACTGCCTTGGCAAGCAGACATACAGAGCCCCTCTGCCTACACTCTGGGAAAGATTCTCAGGCCAGTTTCACATCTTCTGGGTTCAAATGTCATAGGCCCTGGGAGACCAGGAGGGTTACTGTCACCACCAGCAGCTGGCAGCGAGGAAACTGCCAGTGTGAGGAGCAGTAGAACGTGCCACCTCGGCACGAGGACTACTTTCAGTTAAAGGCACATAAGAACCGGCAGGTGCAAAGGTGCCCTGACCCTCCTCTCTCCTCAAAGGGATGAGACTCCTGGCCCCAGGAGGAAGAGACAGACATTCTTAGCACCAGAGGCAGGAGTTGATGCCCAGGGGAATCCACGCAAACAGCCTCCTTCAACCAGCCCTCCTGCCTCGCTGCCTCTGCAGGACTGCCTGCCGGGCCCACGCGTTTCCCTCAGCATCTTCACAATGTCCTCCTCTTTGCTCATTTTCCTGGGAAGGCCCCCTTGCTGAGGTCTGGATGTGTCCCCCAAAGCCATGACTGGAAACTTAGTCTCCAACGGGACAGATGAGACCTAATGAGAGATGCTGGGTCCTGGGGCTGCCAGTGCGGCTGGGCTAATGCTGAGGATGAGGGCTGGAGGTGGGAGCCCCTTCTCCCTCCCCCTCTCAACCTCTCCCTGGCACCACAGGATGGTGGAGGAAGGCCCTCAGCAGATGCTAACACCGTGACTTTGGACTTGCAGCCTCCACAACCGTGAGAAATCAATTGCTTTTCTTTACAAATTTCAGTCTGTGGTTGTTATGGTTTGGATATGAGGTGTCTCCAAAAATCTCACGTGTGAGACAACGCAAGAATGTTTGAGGCCGGGCACAGTGGCTCCCACCTGTAATCCCAGTATCTCGAGAGGCTGAGGCAGGAGAATTGCAGGTTCAAAGCCAGTTCAGCAACTTAGTGAGGCCCTAAGCAACTCAGTGAGACCCTGTCTCAAAATAAAATATAACAAGAGCTGGGGGCGTGACTCAGTGGTTAAGTTGGGTTCAATCTCCCTGTGCCCCCCAAAAAGTTCAGAGGTGAATTGATTAGATTTACGAGAGCTGTAACCTGATAGGTGTATTAATCCCCTAATAGGGATTAACTGGGTGGTGACTGTAGGTGTGTGCACGCTGTGGCTGGTGGAGGTGGGGTGCTGGGGGCATGTCTTTGAGGTGGTGCACAGCTTCCTCTCTGCTTCCTGACTGCCATGTCCTGAGCTGCCTTCCTGCTCCTCACCCTTCTGCCATGATGAGGGCTGGACCTCACCTTGGACCCAGAGCTGTGGAGTTGGCAGTCTCTGAACTGAGACCTCTGAGCCAAAAGAACTTTTCTTCCTCTAATTGTCCTTACGGGCTCTTTTTGTCACAGCTGACTTAAACACTGGCACTCTGCTATAACAGCACAGAAGGGACTGGGAGGCCCAGGTGATCATGAAAATCTACGTGTTTCTCTTGTTAATCTGTTTTAAGTCGATTCAATTCTCAGGACCACCAGAGACCCTCAGAGGGCAGAGAGCAAGGTTGGGATTAGAAGCCAGATGGCTACTCTGCTCACCTCCTCATGTCCTCAGCAGGATTTGAGCTGGAGAAAATGGGATACACATCACTGAGCCAGCCTCACAGGACCACAGCTGCTGGGGGCTCACAGAACCAGTCCCAGAGCCCTAGGCCTGCCCTCTGCCCCCAGGACCTAGTACGTTTTGATTCTTCCCTACTTGAGGCCAGAACAGAGTCCTCGGCCTAACAGCGCAAGGTGGGAAGAGCTGACACCTGCTTCAGGCACCTCCGAAGCCCGCCCTCTCATGCATCATCAGAAGCTGGGCGTTGGGCTTCAGAATCTGGGGGCTTTGTTGAAAGCTCTACTCGGGGCCCCCATATCGATGAAGTGAACTTATTTTGAGATCGGGTCTTTAAGGAGGTGATTTAAGTTAAAATAAGGTCAAAAGTCATTAAGGTGGGCCCCAATCCAATCTGACTGCCCTTGTAAGAGATCAGGACCCAGCCACACCGAGAACAAGGCAGAAACTACAGCCAAGAGGCTCAGAGGAACCAGGCCTGCGACACCTTGATCTCACACTTCCAGCCCCCAGTCCTGCAGCCTGAGCTGGCCAGCACACAAGGCAGGGCAGCTCAGCGGATGCGGGGCCTCCCTGGCAGCTGGGTGGGTGACAGCCAGGCGGGTCTCACCTCCAGACAGATGACGGAGCCCTGGTGTTCCCGGAACACCCGCAGCTGCTCCCCGTTCAGGATGTCCCAGGCACGGATGGTGGCATCGGTGCTACCAGTGAAGGCCGTGCGGCCATGTGCGTCTAGCACCAGGCACAGCACGGCGCCCGTGTGTCCCCGCAGTGTCTGGTGGCAGCATCCGCTGGCTACCTGCCACACCTTGGCTGTGCCATCCGTGCTGCCAGTCACCAGGAGCCCCCCAGCCATGGCCTCCTCTAAGCAGGGTGTGCCAGGGACGTCCCAGGGGGTGGAGTAGGCTAGTGTGAGCACACAGTTGCGGTGGCCCCGGAGCTCCCGGGACACCTGCCCCTCCTCCACAGTCCAGACGCGAGCTGTCCGGTCATAGGAGCTGCTGAAGAGTTGGTTGTTGGCAACCAGGATCCTGGGGCAAAAGGGTAAATGTCAGAGGTCAGAACATCAGGGTTGCCAGGACCCCCATGGTTCCCATGGGCTAGCCTTGGCACTGCAGCCGGAACAGCCTCCTGCTCTCTGCCTGACTGCCGCACTCACCATCCAAGGTTCAGCTCAAGCCTGATTCCAGGAAGCCACCAACACCCCCCTGGACACCCCCTTGACTGAATCCCCTCCCCATGCGGAGCTGCCCGCTGGCTTGGCCTCCACCTGCAGCAGGGACCACGGCTTAGACTTGGATCCTTCCAACTCTCCACATGGCTCCACACGGTCATGAAAGAGGGGAGAAGGGGACCAGGAGGGAGGGGATGGGAGGTGGCCGACTCTTCCGGTTGCCGAGAGCTGAACAGTTTCTGGGGACACAGGCCTTTCTGCTTAAAGTCAGGAGGCTAATAGGACCAGCTGGCCACCTGGCTGCGAGGCCCCTGCAGTGAGAGCTTTGGAGAGGCTGAGGGATGCCACAAGCCCTCCCTGCCCCTGGCTGCAGGGTGCCCAGGGTGACAAGCTGCAGCAGGCCGGGTGGGCACCTGTGCCAGCTCTCCCAGTGAGCCCCATGCAAGTGACACTGCAGCTTCAAGTCGTGGCCCTTACAGGTTCCCTGGCACACAAAGGGCCAGGGAGCCAGGAGGGTCTTTTCCTGCAGTGGAGCTGGCCACCTCAGGACAGGATGGGAGGCCTTGGAGGCAGCAGTCAGGATTTATGCCCCTTTTGCTGAATGCTGAGAAATTCCTAAAAAACACACATTTGTCTTTGGTACGGAACTTTGCACATAACTTCAAAGGGCCTGTTTACACCCCTGCTTAAGCCCTGTGCTCCCCCAGGGAGGCCACAAAAGGCTGAGGCCATGACTATGGGGCTCATCCCTCCAGGTGTGGAACCAGGACCTGCCAGGGGTCAGGACCCTTCCTGCATCAGGACCTGAAAGGGGCGGCCTTGGGGTGCCGGGGCGGGGATGGCTGATTCCTGCCCAGGTTGGCACCCTGGTAGGGATACCAGGCCACTGAATGGTCGGTGTCCCTAAAGCTCAGACACATGGCCCCCCTCTGAAAACATGGGAGGAAGTGAGTCCCAGGTCCTCACCTCACGGCTCTCACCCATTTGGAAGCACAGTTATCATGTGCTTAATCATGCAAGCCTCGACCTGAGCACGGGTTGAGCATAGCCACCGACAGGCAGCATGAGCATGGGGGTGTGTGTGTCTGTGTGTGGTGTGTCTGTCCCCGTGGGGTATACACTGCGTGCCCATCTGCATACGTGTGCATGCGGTGTCGTGTTTGTGTGTACATGTGACTGCATGCTGTGCACGTGTTGTGTGCACCTGTGTACTTCTGTAAATGTGTGTGTGGTGCGCGCATGTGTGTGTGTTGCATGCACACACTGGGAACTAAACGAGGCAGAGCATGATTTCCACCTCTCACTGTCCAGCGCTCCTGAGCAGCAGCTGGGTTTTCCAGCAGCCTGAGCATGCACTGGTCCCTGAGGGCATGGCTTTTCCCACCGATCCCCTCTCATGGCCTCCATGCGTTTCTTCAAGGACATCTTCTTTCCTGGGTCAGAGTGCTAAAAGGCCAGCGGAGCTGTGAGGCCTGAGTTCCCCTCCAGACTTCTCTGCCACCTCCCTCTGCTGGCAGCAGGCAGGTCTCCCACTTCAGGAGAAGGAGGGGACAACAGTGTGGCTGCTGGAGGCAGGGCTCGCCCGGCAGCCCACTCGGTGCCTGGACACTGGCCTACCCACTGGCACATCCTTTGGCCCTTCTCCTTGGGGATGCTGCCTGCGCTGCCCTGCTGGCCAGCTGTCCCCACTGTGGCATCTGGGTCCGCAGTAGCTGGAAGGATCCTTGCCCTTCTTGCCTATCAGCATGCTAAAAGCCCAAGTGGTGGCCTGCGTCCCTCCGGCTGCGGCACATCCTCTCCTCCGTGCCTGCTGGGCCCACACCTCAGGCCCCTCCTGCCCATGAGGCTGAAAGCCATGGTGCCGAGTCTCCCTGTATCAGGCATGACCTCAGGAGCCTGGGGCGACCATCACAAGTTAAGCAAATAGTATCAAATTGATCTGATCAGCAGGGGAGTTTCTATTGCTCAGCTCCAACCCAAATTCAGTAAGAAAAGGACAAATTCAAACCTTGAGCAGTGGGGAGGAGGGGTGGATACTTTCCATAGCCACACAGAAAGACTAGGTTTAAAAATATCGCATCTGCTTCTTCAGAACAAACTGCATGTCCCTCCTCCTCCTCCAAACCCTTGTCTACCACCAGTTAGTGCTTTCCTCCCCATCTGTAGGTGCTGGAGCTCCAGTGCCTCTCCTCGCACCCAGCAGGTGCAGTCATGTGCCCAGCTCCCAGGGGGGCCCCAGACAACTGATGTGCTGGTGATGCTCATCCTCCCCCCCAGACCCCACGCAGCCCCAGGCAGAGCCCTCAGGCCAGGGTACCCTTCTGTCTTGGCCTCCCATTGCTGGGGGCAATTGTCCACATGGAGTTCTCCAGAGAACCTATGTTCCCCAAGGGCCAGGCCCTATGACTCTGTCCTCCTCAGCCTGGCCAGGGACTCCCAACAAGACTCAGCACAATCCCCCAGGCCAGGCCGACCTGTTCACGATGGATGTGTGACCTCGGTACACCTGTAGGCACTGCCCGGTCAGCACGTCCCACCTCCTGATGGTGCAGTCAGCGCTGCAGGTGAAGGCAGCCTCCTCCTCCAGCTGGCAGAAGGTGACGTAGCTCTCGTGTCCTGCAGAGGAGGGCAGAGGTGAGAGAGCCCGGATGCCAACTCCTGCTTCTCTTCCAGTAAACAGGACCTGGCCGTTCTCCACGCACTGACTAGGGCACGTCCTGCCACCTGTCCATGCCTCCATGCCCTCACCTGAAATGGGGACAGCGTCGATGCCCACCTCACAGAACACTGTGCAGACTGTCAGCAGCAGCCTCTAGCAGATGCTGTGTGTTGGGACTTTTTTACACTCAGGCAGAGATACTGGGTAGGCAGGCCAGTGGTCCCCAAGTGGCTAGGCCCTGCATGTGCCACGGAACCTGTTCTCTGATTAAACTGGGGTGCTGACTTGGGAAGGCTGTCCTGGATTATCTGGGAGGGCCCCCAATGCCACCAGAAACATTCTTAGAAGAGCAAGCTCTGACATGAAAGAGAAGAGGCCACATGAGGCAGAGAAAGTGACCTATGTGGCCACAGAAATGCCAGCAGCCACCCAACATTGGAAGAGGTGAAGAACAGATTGTCCCTTCCAGGTTTCAGAGGGCACATGGCCCACCGACACCTTGAATTTGGCCCAGGGACACTTATTTCAGGCTTTTGGCCTCAGGAACCATGCATGAATAAACTGCAGCTGTTTGAAAGCAGTAAGAGTCCCAAGGGCACTACCACAGAAAGGAGACGAAGAAGACACACTCTAGCCTTCCAAGAGAGCCCCCAGCCCAGAAGGAAAGTCCTGAGGCCTGTGGCTGAGGGGCCCAGCAGGGGGCAGTGGCTGAACCAGCTTCTCCAGGGCAGAAGCCTGAGTGCTGGGGACGGAGGATCCACCTGGGGGAGATGAGCATCAGGGACAGCAGACAGCACATGGCTGGCCATGCTGGGGACATGTGGAGGCTCTAAGGCCAGACATAGGGGCCTAGCAAAAGTGGCCCAAGTGGCTTGGATACGGTGAGAGTACGGAGGCCAAGCAGGGAGGCCAGGTCTGGCCATGGGCGCCTCAGCGCCTGCTTGCTGGCCCTGCATCCTGCCCTCAGGTGTCCCTGCCAGACAGCGTGATGATCGCCCAGGGGATTCATGTTCGTGCCTGTGCTGTGGTTAAGCAGGCCTGGGAGCCTCAGGTATTTGCCCAGGATGAGGCCAGTTCATCAGGTGAAAGTTGTTTTCCACCTAGGAAAGTTGTTTTCCACCTAGGAAAACAACTTTCAAAACTGAGGACATCTAAGAGGAATTAGGGACCCACAAATCAACAGAATCAAAGGAATTTTACATAAGGGAGCCGATGAATTCAAACACCCACATATTTGGGGGATATATTTATTACATTAGGATCTTGTTTTAAAGAATTTTTTAATCTTATTTTAAATTAAATTAAACCAAGAAAAGCACTTAGAAACAGATGTGGTTATTGAGAGGCAGGATCTTTACTCAATGGAACTATAGCCACCTAACCAGGACTGCTAAAGACCCGAAATGTTCTTATCATATTTTAAAATCTCATTCAGATGTCTGGGGTTGGGCAGACAGGGATTTCAGAAGCCTCTGGGTGCTGTTAAGCTCATTCTTTCTTTTTTTCTTTCTTTCTTTTTTATCCTGGGCACAGGCTGAGTTACTTTTAGAAGAAGTCAACTTCCTGGGTTCTAAGAAACAGAATTTTTTTAAAAAAGAAAAGTTTTCCAGTCTTCTTGGAGCACACTCACCAGGCTGCTCCGAAAACAATGTAGGAATTAAGTAAACACTTGAAGAAATGGCAGATAATGTTTCCCTTAAAATACACATCGGCGTAAAAGTCAAGGGCAAAATGTGTTTGGCAAAACACAGCCCAGATTCTTGCCGGCCCCAAAGAGTATAAAGTACTTTAAGATTGTCAGCAAACTTTCCCTGAGACTAGATCTGTCCCAACCTCCCTGCTACCACCACGGGGGATGGGTACAGTCTGTAGAGAGCCCACAGCCTCAGGGTCCCCGAGGGCTGGGGACACTCCAGGATGGGAGTGCCGTTGAGGGATGCTGAGGCCACCCAGGTGCCACACAGGCCAGCCTATAGGGGAGCCACAGCCCACGGCCCCAGAGGACCCTGGCCACAGCTAGCTGAGGCGAAGGGAGGCCAAAGGAGGCTGACGCAGTTGTGCTGGCTGCTCCCGTCACATCAACATGGCAGGAAGGCAGCGTGCAGGACGAGTATAAATTAAACCAAGAAAGGCAGGTAAGAGCCAAGTGCGGCTGGTGAGCCAGGACACCTGTGCTCAAGCCACCAAACCAGGGCTGCTGGGGACCTGAGGTGTGGGACCACCTTGTGACCCATGGAAGGAAAAAAGGGATAGAAACAGACTGCAGACCCATAAAAATGTAAACACACAAAGAAGATTGGACTTTTGTTTTGTTTTGCTTTTGCAGGGCTGGGGCTCTCTACCACTGAGCTACAGCCCAACTTCTAAGTTTCTCAATGTAAAAAAAACTCTGAATCCAAGCCAGGCTGACCTGACGCCCTCTGTCATTTGCCCTCCACAGGGCTGGGCCGGCAGAGGCTCCCGCAGTGGCCAGGGCTCTGCTGTGGATGGGCCCCCTCCGAGCACTCATCCCACATGTGAAAACACACCCGCGGGGTCACATGTCAGAGCTTGCCAGCAGAGGGGCCTGAAACTCGCTGAGCTTGTCCCCTGGCTGGCGCCACTCTGCTGTACAGCAATGACCCCCTTGACCAGTATTCCACAGAACCCTGGAAGGGCCAGACCCAGGCCTGTGGGGTCACCCTGGGGGGGAGGAGGAAAAAATGCACACCAGATCCTGATCCCATCATACCCCTGGGGACCTCGTGCCTTGGCCCTTCAGCTGTTGGAATTACGCAGAATAAGCAAAAACGCCAAGCTAAAAATAAATATTTTTGAAGGATGAAGAATGCAGATAAGATGCAGTTATTATGTTCAAAAGAACACACGGAGGCTCCAGGGTGCCCCGCCAAGCTAGCAGCCCTTCTCACCTCCCTGAGCACCCACAGGCTGATGAGTCTGAGGTCAAGCTGCTCTCTCCCTGCTCAGTGAAAGCAGCCCACAGGGCCTGGACCGGGGACCACCCCTCCCAGCATGTGCCCTGGACTGTGTGTAAAAGGAAGCCTCCTTTCCCTCAGTGTCCCAGCACTAAACAGCAAAGCAGCCGGCCACTCCAGCAACCACCGGGTGAGGGATGCTACTGGGTTCTTGACATTATCCCAGCCCTTGCAGTACATGAAGACAGCTGTCTGTGGCACCTGTCCAACTGCCAGAGCCAGCTGTCCCTGTCCTTGAGTCTTCACCTGTCCTCTACCCCCATGTGGACTTCAAGGGGACTCCCGGTCCTGCCATTTCCAGATGGGTTCAGATACACACAGTCCTTGTGCGGGAGATGCTTTCCTCAGCTCTGACCCAGAGGGCCCATAGGCTGACTGTACCCCTCAAACCAAGTCACCCCATCCTTGCAGAAGCCCTCCCCACAGCTGTCTAGGGTGCAGTGAAGTCTAGGGTGTCCCCCCGGAAGAGGAGGCGACAGCCCAGTGGGACTTGACTGTGTCCAGCCTCTCTAGCGTCCTTCTCCTAGACGCTCTTGAGTTATGCTGCTCACAGGGGGCCAGGCCCCCACTGATGCAGCCGTAGAGCCTCTTGTCCTCTGAGGTGAGGCTGAACACAGACACACAGGGCTGTGGCTGAGACGAACACTGAGAAAGCCGCTGCGGACTCGGTGCATCTGCCAACCCCTGCTGAAGACTCGCAACTGCGGCAGCCTGGGCCTCCTGTGCGGCTGTGGTGGAATCAGGCCCACCTGCCCCCAGGTGCCAGCCAGGCTGCCCACATCTGGTCACCCATGTGCAGCAGGGTTATTCCTCCCAGTGTAATCTCCAGCCAGGCCACGGCCCTCCCACAACCTCCCTCTCCTGCCTCCCCCTCTGCCTCAACTGGCATCCACAGGACGCCCACCACCCCAGACAGTGGTCTCCAAAGCACTGAAGGATGAATTAAGCATGGGTCTTGTACCTAAAACAGACTGCATTTTGGTGGAATTCTTCTAGAGCCAGGCGAAGCTGGTATGTCACGCTTGAGTGCCTCCCCTGCACCGCCTGCACCCTTCCAAACATTTTGTCTGAACTGGAAGCACAAGAAAAAAAGTGCACCCCTCATCGCCTCCGCCAGCTTTCTATCCACTCCACCTCTTCCTTCTCCTCCTCTGCAAATCTCACCTCTGTGTCTTTGCTTCTGCCCTGAGGCCCAGGCACCCTCTTCCCCTGAACCCATCCAAACATACCGCTGGCTCATGGAACACACCGAGTAGCAGGCAGTGTGTGGAGCAGCCACGTGGACTGGAAACTTCAGGCTTAGTCCCTTACTCAGCAGGAACAGGACAGGTACTGCCATTTTGGGAAACGCAGCTCATCTCTTTGATCCAATGAAGTGCCCCCAAGGAGACACCCACCGCATAAAGCGAAAAAGAGAGGGCCCAGGGATAATTACAGTCCAAGCAATTCTTACAGAATAACTAGTAATTAAGCCTTCTTCCTCACTGTGAGCTCATCAATTACATTGGGAAGGCCAGTCCCATTTGGAGTTGAAAATGGGCTGAGTGTGGTAGCCCAGCCCTGTAATCCTAGCAACTCCAGAAGCTAAGGCAGGAGGATGGCAAGTTCAAGGCCGACATCAGCAACTTAGCAAGGTCCTAAGCAACTTAGTGAGATCCTGTCTCAAAATAAAAGTAAAAAGGGCTGGGGAAGTAGCTCAGTGGTAAAGTGGTTCAATCCACACCCCCGAAAAAGGAGGTAAACATGATCATAGTGAGGGAGCCCGGCACTCCAGTTCTGCAGGTGTGCAACTCTTCTGGGGCCCCTAAAAGCAATGATGATGAGCCCAGCAAGCCCCCATCCTGCAGAAAACAGACCTTACTCTTTGTCCCTATCCCATCCCTTGATCCCAAATCCCTTAAGCTCTGCAAGATATACTGAAAGCTTCTGGTCCCCTGACCACCTCCGCTGCTGAGAATAAAGCAAGAAGCCCATCTTCAGAGGAAATGCTCAGTTACCAACCCCAACCTCTGCCAAGAAATCCAGGCACGACCAACCGACAGGTTTTACTTTGGAGGCTTCTGTAAGCCCAGATCTGCACAAGGGGCTAGCCCTGGGCAGGAGTGGAGATATGCCTAGATCTGCAGGCAGCACTAGGGACCAGGACCCCCTCTGGCCCCGGCCTGGGCACAATTTCTCCTGCAGTGGTGCCCCAGTACAAGTGCAGCCACACAGCGGGAAAAAGCCCTCTCTGCCATGAGCCAGCTGTGGGACCTGGGACAGGTCCAGCAGCACACTGGAGCTGGGGGACGTTAAAGAGAGCACCCACCTCACAGGGCAGTATCTGGAAAGCACTGAGGTGTTCTATGTGTGGAGAAATAAATCTGTGCGGATTAACTACATAATAAAGAATGCACAGACATGCATCTATAAAATATAAGGAATGAAACAAACGTTGAGACATCTTCCTAATATCTCACGCACACCAAAAACAAGCCCTTCAGGAAGAGGGAGCTAGCAAGACCTTGCTTTCCGTGGGACAGCACACAAAAGGACTACGGCACAGCCCTGTGACTCTTGAGAGTCAAATCAGTAAAGCAGCTTCTCAGGATAAAGATACTCCATCCCCTCCGTCCTTGAAAAAAATTTGATATGCCAACTTTAATAAGAGCAAAATCAACCCCAGTAGAAATGGGTTGCAGTTTTTTAATTCAACAGTTTTCTGCTTGAGTGGGGATGGCCCTCAACAAGGACAAGTCAGGCGCCCCTCATGGAAAGCAGACAAACCGCTGTGAGGGCCACCAGAATGGGTATGAAGCAGAAGGTCCAGATGCCAAACACAGAGCTAAGCACAGGGTGGGCCCTGGAGACTGCAAAGCTGCCCTGGGGCAGGCCAGTGTCCACCAGACCAGAACCAGCCTGGAAAAGACTGGAGTTTAACTGGGAAGAAGCCCACCTAGCAAGTGGGGCTCACAGAAGGCTCCCTGGCCCCCGGGGATCCCCAGCCTGGCTGTGCATCAGGGTCACCAGAAAGCCTATTACAAATGCTAATTCTGGGGTTCTACTCATGGGGAGTCACTGGAGCCCAGGGCTGAGAGTGTATTTCTGAAATGTTTGGGGATACGTATAAGTTGGGTTTAAATTTTCTGACTGATCTCAGCTCTTCTATTTCAAGGCAGGTGCCTCTGTTTGGGAGGAGGAGAGTGTGTTTGTGGCCATCTCTCCACCATCCATACCAACTCCCAAGTAGCTGTTGATCCAAAATTCATTCCTATTGGGCTTTGAAATCTCTACCCTAACTGTTTTTAACTTGAAAACAGCAGTGCTGGGATCAGCCAGTTTGCAGGCTAACCTCCTATCTCAGCTGGAAGGGCTGGGTGGGGCCACCCAGGATTTGCTGATTATGGCAGAAAAGTCCGCAGTGATAAAGAGCTGCACCCGTGCAGGAAGTCTCCGGCCTTGTCAAAGTTTGTCCAGGCAACTGCCTGCACTACTGCAGCAGCCTGGCAGCCAGGACAGGGAGGGACTGCACACACAGTTCAGGGTCAGGACCCTGGAAAGGCCCAGGAAGGGGTAAACCCAGGGCACACTCTCCCAGAATGAGTATACACATATAAACCAATAGCTACACACATGTAAAACGGTTCCCCGGGACTACTTGAACACTAAGTGAATGCCTCCTGCTATTTCATCTCCTCCTCAAATATGCAAAACAGATTGAACGACCCCTCTGACAAACATGGACCAATCCCACTCCTCACCTTTCCTTTGCAGCAGCTGGAACAGGCCTTAGAGAGCTGGGCAGAGTGGCAAATGGAGGGAAGGAGTTCAAATTTCAAGTCTGCCCCAACTGCTTGTGCTGCCCTGGGCAAATTACTGAACCCAGAGCCTAAGCTTCCCTTCGTGGGGAAACACAGTGGGAAGATGACCCTCTAGCTGCACACCACCATAGCTGGACCCCCAAATGCCCCTTTAGTTGCCACAATGGCCCCAAAGAAGAAAAGTTGGCCAAAAGTCACCAGGTCATCCAGCGACCTGGGAAGATTTGCTTAGAAGGGGCAGAAGTGTGAATTCTTTTTGTTTGCTGAAAGTGTTGGGAAGGTAATGATTTCATGCGGCCAATTGACAAATGATCTCGCCTGCGCGGTGGGGGCCCCTCTGCCCACTGGACCCCGCCCGCACCCATCCTACCCCAATATCTCCTCCCGCCTAGCCAGGCGCTCACAGGACGGCCCTGGGCCCGGAGGAGCGCTCCTCCAAGAGTGCCACGATGGGCTGGGCCGAACTTTTTTAGGACGGGTCTGAGAACGAACTTGCTGAGATCCACAATGTGGGGCTGGTGAGCGGGAGGCCAAGAAGCCGGGTGGGGGTCGCGAGCGCGCCGCGCGTCAGGTCTACCTTGCAGGAGCGCGCAGCACCGGCCGTCCACCGTGCTCCAGAGCCTGGCGGTGCCGTCCTCGCTGCCGGTCAGCAGGCGCTGCCCATCCGGGCTCAGGCTCAGCCAGTTGATGCCCCCGCGGTGATCCGCGCAGACCCTCAGGGACGACCCGCCGCCCCCCATCCCGCGGGCGGGGCTGGGGACCAGGAGCAGCTGGCCCCGCTAGGAAGGGGCGCTCCGACGTCCGCGCGGAGGCTCCGTGGGGCCGTACCGGCCCGCGGACATCCCGGGCCCCTGGGCGCCGCGGGGTCAGGTTAGGGGCCCAAGCGTCCCCGCCGCCCACCCGCCTTCGGCAGGGGGCTGTGCTGAGGCGCACGGTGGACCCCGATGGAGTCCCAGGTGCGTGGGCACAGACTGCCCCTCTCGCTCCGGAATCTGAAGACCCGCACCCCACCCAGCGGGCGGGGCAGCAGCGCCCCGGGAAGCTCAGCGAGGCCAGCTGCGGGCAGAGGAACCGGGGGAGCTGCGCCCGGAGCCCCGCGCGCCCTCCCGGCCCGCGCCGCGCACTCGGAGCGGGCTGCGGAGCGCGGAACAATACGGCCCAGCCTGGCTCCTCCCCAAAGACCACCCCTCAACCTGTCCCCTCCCACTTCTTCGGCTGTGCGCCAGTCCCCACCCAGCCATCCTCAGGCGCCCCGCGCGGTCCCCACAGTCAGACCCCCGGCCGCCCCCACTCGAGCCCAGGGGACACTACATGTGCTACCCTCCCGGTGGCCCAGGCTGCTCCTCGGGGCTCTGCCCCCTGCCACTCCCGCCACCCCTATCCCTTCGGCCTGGACGAAAGAGAATGAGGCGGATAGAAGGGTCGGGGGACTTGGGGGGGTCCCCCTAGTGGGGGACGCGACTGGGTAAGCCCCTGGTTGGTCCTCTCTGGAAATCAGGCGCACACCCCGAATTCGAGCGAAGTCCCACCGGGGCTGGGGTGAGAGCCGGTGGAGGGGTCCGTGGAGCTTCCGGGAGGTCAGGGTCACCCCTCCCTCCACGGCTGTCACCCCACCTCCGCCCCCTGGGCTGGGCCTAAGGTCCCACTGAGGTCTGTGCGGAATCCCATAGGCGGCCCGCAGCCCTCCTGGAGCGCGGTCTGCTGGTTCCCATTAGCGCAGTTCCGGTGCTGACTTCGCTGGGGGGCGGGGAAGGTGACCCCCCCCACTCGTATCCTCCAGGTCCTAAAGGTAGCAGGGTTTCCCGAGCCCTCCAGAGAAATCCATTCGGCTTCCCCCAAACTTGTAAATCAGCTTGCACCTCAACTTGAGAGTGTCGACTTCCACGAAGTGTACTTCGCAGGTGTTGGGGAGCAGGTTAAGGAGTAAGGGGCATTCTAACGGAACGTGGAGTCGTTGGAGGCGAGTAGGCGTGGTGGAGGTGGGTTGAGCCCAAGCGGGAGGCTGCTGGAGAGAGGAAGGCAGAGAGGAGCCCGAGTGGACTGGCTTCATTGTGCCCAGGGTCTGGGTGGATGATAACAGTGTCCAGATGCCCCTAATGGCTCATCCTGAGTTCATCGGTGGACCTGTGAGCTTTAGGGGGTCTTGGCATCTTCATCTGGTTGTGAAGACTGGTGGGCAGTACAGATGAGGCCACCAGGTAAGGTGGGCAGTACAGATGAGGTGAGGTGGGCTAGGGAGTCATAGGCAGCCACAGCACCAGCCCTGGGAGAAGGTGAGGTGAGGATGGTGGAGACTAAGACCCCAAGAACTCCCAGAGGGGACCCACGTTCTGGGAAGAGTCAAGGAAAATCAGGAATTCCCCCCACCCAACAAAGAAGGGGAGGGTGTTAAAGGGGAATGGCCAGGGCTAGGTAGGAGCCACAGGTGGGGCCCTCAAGGAGCTTTCCCAGGTGGGCTAGGCAGAACCACTGTGCTAGGAGAAAAGTTCCACTTTCAAGAGGTCAAGCAGTGTTAAGTGAGCAAGATGGGATCCTACACTTCTGGTTCCTCCATCCTGCTGAGGTAGGATAGAAGAAATAAAGAGGTAGAAAGGAGACAAAGCGTAAGGAAAAGGAGTCTAGCTATAAACCTAAAAGCCCCAGATCCATTTTTCTTCCAGGCCAGTCACTCCCAAATTTCTGAAAAATCTACAAACATTAGAGTTACTGTAAATTCACTCATTTATGAAAATTGCCTCATTTTGATTAAAGTGTAGAGCACTGTGCACCTACCTGATGTATTTTCAGATTAGATAAAACAAATATGTACTTTAAGAAACCTATAATAGAGGTAGATTCCAAAGGTTATCTAGACAGGAGGTGGTGTCAACCTGAAGATCCTGGAGAAGACCCCACCTCCATCAACCCCACAGAGAGCTGAGCGCACAAGGCTGACCTCGTGCCCATGAAGTTGCCTTTGAAAGAAGAGCCCATAGGGCAGGGACTGTAGTTCAGTGGTGGAGCACTTGCCTGGCATGTGCAAGGCCCTGGGTTCACTCCCCAGCACAGAAACAAAACAAAACAAAAGTCTGAGACCCTGAAATTGCATCTTGTTCTCTAGATGGCGCAGGTTCTGCTCTGAGAGTGTGTATCTTCACCCTTTCCTTCCTAACAAAGCTCTTGCTCTTTGCTAAAACCTGATTTCTACTTAAATTTCTTCAATTTGTCAAGACCCTGGAAGGTCCAAGTAGAGGTGACCTCTGCCTCTGGAGAGACTTCCTGGATCCCCCTTATGGTAACACAGCCACCAGCAAACTATCCACCTCCATTCCCAGCCTCCAGCGTGCAGAAAGTATCCAAAGCCATCAGCTGCCGCCTGCGCCCCAGCCCTCAGTCCTCACAATGCTGACCTCTGCCAACTGCCTCTTTTCAAGTTGGATTTTCTATTCTTGCCTTTCCTCTTTTGTTTCCCCTACCCCTCACTGCTTGGGCACAAAGTGGCTCCCTGATAGGGGATGACCCTTGCCATCCTTGGGGAAGAGGGTGTGATTCCCAATGGACGGGCATGCAGTAGAGATGTCTGGACTCAGCCTCTGTCCCTTTTCCTTTGCAGTTTGCATGTTACATTCTGCTCTGGAAAATCAAACAGGAGTACCAGGACACGGGGATATTGGAAAGCAGCACTCAATTCCCCCACCTTGAGATAACAAAGCTATAGCCATCCAAGAGCCAAGCTGAGTTTGCCAGCTAAACTGTGGTATCAGCAGTAACTAGTCCCCCTGCAAATCCCTTTTTCTCTCTCCTCCAGAGCCCCCCACAGTCCTCATACCTCCCGGAGCAGGAAAGCAGATTGTTTTACAGAGGGAGGCCATAAGAGGTCCTGGTAGGGTAGGCATGATTCAGGGAGAAGCAGGGAAGGGTTGATGTGTGATCAGCAAAAATGGGGGAGAACCTCCCACCCTATAGCACCAGTGGAAGAGACCCCTTGCCAGGGAGGGCCACCCCCCATGCCACATGAATAGCTACAATTTCAACTGTTGCAAAGAACAACCTCCTGGGGCTGGGATTGTGGCTCAGCGGTAGAGCGCTTGCCTCGCATGTGGGAGGCACTGGGTTCGATCCTCAGCACCACATATAAATAAATGAATAAATAAAGGTCAATCAACAACTAAAAAATTAAAAAAAAAAAAAAAGAACAACCTCCTGAGGCCTCTGGGAAACCTGAGGAAAGGTGCGTGTTTTCAGGACTGGGAGGTAGCAGAGGGAAGCACCTTTTGGGTGCCCACAGGGAGGGGTCAGAGCTTTTTCAGACTTGTTCTTTCCCTCCTGGTACCAGCTGCATTGCTACTGGTGAGGGTGACGTGGTTGTCTTTATCTTCCTTGACAGGGTACTTAGCATGTGTCAGGTACTGTGCTAAGTGCTGGTATTTCTCAAGAGGATAGACCTTCCTGGTCCATAACTCATTTCCAGGAGAAGAGTTCAGAGTTTCCAGAAGGAAATGGGAAGCCCCTGAAGGTTTTCCAACCTGGATGAGAGTGTGCGACCCATGATGTGTTTTTTGGAAGATCGAACTGACATCAGCAGAGGAGCTAGTTGGAGAAAGGTAAGCAAGACCTGGAGGGGTACGCGTGGAGGAACTGAAGGTTTCTAAGATGCTACGGTTAGGTTGAAAGATCGCTAAAAAAGAACTTAGAGAGAGGAAGAGTAGGAGAGGTTGGAGAGAAGGGGTGGTGGAGTGAGCCCTGAAGAACAAGAAGAGAGAGCAGGAAAGATTAGCATTAAATACATGTGGAGAATGCCTCATTCTGGATGGGTGTGAGGGAGGCAGGACCTCTTCATCTCAAAAGCACTAGCCTCAGTTATTCAGGGCCCCAGTCAATCATGTGAAATCATGGTGGTGGGAACGTACAGGTTCATTATATTGTTCTTAATGTACTTTACATTTGAAATATAACAAAAATTAACTTACAGCTGGGCATGGACGTGCACACCTGTAATCCCAGCTACTCAGGTGCCTGAGGCAGGAGAATCACAAGTTCAAGTCCAGCCTGTGCAACCTAGCAAGACCTCATCTCAAAATAAAATCAATCAATAAATAAGGGCTGGATTGTAGCTCAATGGTAGAGAACCTCTGTGTTCAATTCCAGTACAGGAAGGAAGGAAGGAAGGAAGGGAGAGAAAATTAAAGTCAACCCACAGAATGGGAGAAAATCATTTATCTGATCAAGACCTATAATCCAGAATGTATATTCTTCCCTTTCGACACTAAAAGCCAACAATCCAATTTTAAAATGGAAAAAAGAGCTGGAATAGACGTTTTCCCTAAGATGATATACAAGTGTCCAATGGGCTTATGAAAAATACTCATTAGTGGCTGTCACTAGTCCCTGTCATTAGTTACCGCATTTCCCTAAATGCAGTGGAAACCACAGTGAGAAGCCACTTCATGCCCACTGGGATGGGTGATTGTAGGACAGAACTAATAATAATAAAATAGAAAGCAGGTGTTGGCGAGGGTGTGGGAAGATCCCAGCCCTCAGAGCGGCTGGCAGGAGTGTAGGACGATGTGGTTGCTCCTCACACTCTAAGACGAGGAGCTGCCATTTGACCCTGCAAGTCCTCATATACCCAAGAGGACTGAGCCTTGTCCACAATAGCCAAAAGGTGGAGACAGCCCAAAGGTCCACCTGCGGATGAGTGGACACACAAAATGTGACACCATGTATCCGTACAACGGAGTGTTGTTCACCTCTAAAGGGAATAAAGTGTTGAGGCAAGCCACAACTCGCATGGATCCTGACTGGGTTTTTGTTTGTTTGTTTGTTTGTTGCAGTGCTGGGGATCAAACCAGGGCCTCATGCATGCTAGGCAAGCACTCTATCATGCATGCTAGGCAAGCACTCTACCATTGAGCCACATCCTTCCAAATAGGTAAAAGCTGTTAATCACCAAAGGCCACATATTGAATGATTCCATTCATATGACATATCCAGGACAGGGAATTCTGCAGGGACAGACTTAATTACCCAGAGATTGCCTAGGGTTGGGGGAGGAGTTTGGGGAGAGTAGGGAGCTGATAGGTAAAATGTATGGCTGTTGCTTCGGAGGATGATGAAAGTGTTCTGCAATGGCCTAGTGCTGGCTGCACATATCTGTGATTGTCCTGCACATCACTGAATTGTACACTTGAGTGTGTAAACCATACAAAGTGTGGACAACATCTTGATAAAGCTGTTTTCTTAAACACACATATGCAATGAGATGCCACCTCACCTCCACTAAGATGGACGTAATTTTGAAAGTAGAAAATTACAGGCGTTGGCAAGGATGTGGACAAAATAGAGCACTCACTCGCTGCTCTATTCACAATAGCCAAAAGAAAACAACAACAACAACCCAGGTGTCCATCCACAGCTGAATAGATAAACAGAAGTGTGCTGTATTCATACAATGTAATATTATTCAGCTATAAAAGAAACGAAGCCCTGGTCCATGTTACAACACAAATGAATCCGCGAAGCACTCTGCTGAGTGAAAGAAGCCAGACACAACAGGACAAATACTGTAAGATTCTATTTATATGAAATATCCAGATAGACAAATTCAGACAGATAGCAGATTAGTGATTGCCAGGAGCTCAGAGGAGGGTAGTGTGTAGTGGAGAGAGAATGTTTGATGTGCACCTTGTTTCCCTTTGGAGGAAAGTAGTCGGGTGACGTCATAACTGCCTAATACTCCTGAATCACACTCACCATGGTTGTAATGGTAAATTTAACTGTGTATTTTAACACACAAACTTGTGCTATTTTTTAAAGGCTTTATGAAGCCCCAATTATTACTGCTATTTTTTTTAATTTTTTTTTTAGTTGTAGATGGACACAATAGCTTTATTCATGTGTTTTTATGTGGTGCTGAGGATCGAACCCAGTGCCTCACACTTGTGAGGCAAGTGCTCTACCACTGAGCTACAGCCATGCATGGGGTTATGGCGCAGTGGTAGCGTGCTCGCCTAGCACGCAAGAGGCACTGGGTTCGATCCTCAGCACCACATAAAAATAAAATAAAGATATTCTATCCACCTACAACTAAAAAATAAATATTAAAAAAAAGAAAATTAGGATTATTAATGTTTGGAGATGAACACTTGGCACCCTGCGTATGCATGTGTCCCAGAATGTGGGTGCTACTGGTGTCCAGAGGAGGCTGGGACGGCGGTAGGTGTCAAAAGAGCCCTCCAGACTCAGAGCGAGGTCCTGAGCCAGGACTGGCCCCCCAGCTCAGGTCTGGCCTGCTCCTTACAGCCCCCGTTCCCAAGACAGCATTCTCCCAGTCTGGCTCCAAGGGGCCATTGGACATTCCAGTTAGGTTCAAAACTAAAAAGGAGCCAGCATTAGAAAACCCAGCTTCCTTCTTGGGCTAAAAAAATCCCTTTTGTACTGGCCACTGCTGGCCGCCACTCTAGCCGCCAGCCCTGGAAGCCAGGCAGCCGTCCCCTCTGGGCAAGAGAGCTGCTGCTGGAGGCTGGCCCTGGGCACAGGGGGAGGTCCAGAGTCTGGACATGCATGGGGTTCTTTGCGGTCACCCCACATCCGGCACTGGAATGTGGGGCCTGTCCTGGGTCTCTGAGCAGGGCTGTGTTCCTAAGAACATGTCTGTTCTGTGGAGAGAAGGCCAGCTGGTAAACATCCCATCCCCCCAGTTTCCACTTTATCTCCCTGCAGCCTTTTCCTGGAAGCTTCAGAGAAAGAGACTGAGGGCTGCAGTTTTGAAACAGCTTTTAGTAGTCACTGACTTTGACTTCCACTTCTGGCCCAAATGACAGGGTAACAAGGACCCATTTACCCTCCCTTTCCCTGTCTGAACAAAAACAGAAAACACATGAAGGCAGTGAAGGACAGCAGTCTCTGAGAGACTGGAAAAGGAAGCTGAGCCCATGGCTGGCCCGCCGGCTGCCTTCAGAGACTTTCCAGACCACAGAATGGGAAGGGGGCTCGGATGGAGCCTCTCAAGACTCCTGAGCTGAGGGAAGAGCAGTGTCCGGGAGGGCAAATTGGCTAGAGTTGATGGGACAGGACAGAGAAGAGGAACCCTGGAGTCCCCTCCCCAGGACTGGACTGGACGCGGTCAGGGCATGCATATGGAAACACTGCTCCAAGAGGGACAGGATAGGAGGGAGCTGCCCCACACCCACACAGAGCCCAGAATAGTGTGGACAGGCACAGGAAACAGTCATTCTGTATGTTTTCAAGGTCACGTAGGAGCCGATAGAGTGGTAGAGTGTGCTGAGCACCCTGGGTCTGATCCTCAGCACCCAGCTCCAAAGAAAGGTTATGCAGAAGTATGGACCATATCAGAGGGCCCCAAATTGAAACTTACTGAGGTGAAAAACAGGGGGAAAAAGTATTTAAAAAAAGATAAAAGAAGACCAGTGACTCAGAACAACTTCAGCCACCCTAACTAGGTGTCATTGGAGTCCTGGAGGAAGGAGAGAGAGGAGGAAAAAGAAAAAGTATTGGAAGAAATAATGGAAGAAAATTTGCCAAATTTTATGAAAATAATAAATCCATAGATTCAGGAAACTCACTGAATCCCAAGCATAAGAAACACGAACTACTACATGAAAAACATGAACTACTACAGCTGGATCAAGAAGGATAGACAACTGAATGGCTCTGGATCTTTAAAAGCTGAATTTGTTTCCTTCCACAAAGAAAATTCAAGGCCTACTGACTCCATTGGGGAATTAGGCAATTATTTAAGGAAGAAATAATTGATTCTTTTTGTGTTGAGGTGGGAGAATACTGGGGATTATAGCTTTATCACTGAGCTATATCCCAAGTCCTTTGTATTTTTTAAAAATTTTGAGACAGGGCCTCACTAAATTGTGGAGTCTGGCCTTGAACTTTCCTTCCTCCTGCCTCAGCCTCCAAATCCCTGTGATTATAGGTGTGCCACCCAGCTAATATAGATTCTTCACAAATTCTACCAGAAAGTTGAAGAGAGAATCTTCTCAGTTCATTCTGTGAGGTATTACCATGAAACTAAAATAGAATACATCCCAAGAAAAGCAAACTGCACACCCATATTCATCATGAACACAGATGCAAAAAATTCTAAACAAAACTTTAGCGATCAAGTTCGACAATGTGTAAAACAATAAAATATTGTGATCAAGTGAGGGTTATTCCAGGGATGAAGGTTTAATTTTTAAATTCAAAAATCAGTCTATGAAGATAGATTTATCAGACGGGTGTGGTGGCTCATGCTTGTAATCCCAGCACTTTGGGAGGCTGAGACAGGAGAATCGCGAGTTCCAAGCCAGCCTCAGCAATGGCGAGGCACTAAGCAACTCAGTGAGACCCTGTCTCTACATAAAACACAAAACAGGGCTGGGGATGTGGCTCAGTGGTGGAGTGCCCCTGAGTTCAATCCCCAGTACCAAAAAAGAAAATCAAACAAAAAACCTATAACACTCTTACAAGAAAACATAGAAGTAAGTTTTCATGTTATAGATTAGACAATGATTTCCTAGATTTGATACCCAAAGCATAAATAAATAAAAAATTGGATTTCATGAAAATGAAAAGCTTTTGTGCTTCAGAGTACACTATAAACAAAGTGAAAAATCAACCCACAGAATGAGAGAAACTATTTGCAAATTGTCTGTCTGACAAAGGCTTATTATTCAGAATATTTTTTAAATTCTTATAGCTCAACCATAAAAAGACAGCACAATTCAAAAACTGGCAAAGGATTCAATTAGAAATTTCTCCAAATAAAATGCACAAATAGGGGCTGAGGTTGTGGCTCAGTGGCAGAGCGCTTGCCTTGCATGTGTGAGGCACTGGGTTTGATCCTCAGCACCACATAAAAATAAATAAAACGAAAATAAAGACACTGTGTCCATAACAAAAAAATGTACAAATAGCTGATGAGCGCATGAACAGATGCTCTGCATGGAGAGGTTACAGGCACCTGCTGGAAGGGCCCAGATGAACAGGCCTGACCGCCTGGGACTTCTTGTTGGCATGTACATGGAGCATGTTCGCGTATGTCTGCTTTGGAGAGCAGGTTGGCTGCCTCCTGACATATGCCTACCATTGACTCATCCATTCCTACCTACCCAGGAGAATGAAGTGTCCATTCACAAACCCTGTCACACGGATCCCCACGGCAGCTTCATCCCCAGTAGCCACAAACCAGAACCAGGAGGGGGTGGCCCCAGCAAAGAACGGGGGCCAGGTGTTGACACCCACAGCGACACAGGTGGACCTCAAATTGTTGCGCTGAGTGGAAGAAACCAGACAGGAAGCTGACCCACACGGACAGCCCATCGGTGGATGCTTGGATAAGGGGAGGGGACAGGGAGTCGTAGGGGACAGGAGTGACAAAGGAGCAAGAGGGAACCCAGGGGCCAATGGCAGGTGTACCATCTTGATTGTGGTGGTGGTTTTACAAGTGTGAGCACGTGCTAGCTCTATCAGCGCTGCCCAGGCGAAGATCTCAGGTGTCCCGCATGTGCTCACCACTCATCTTGCGAGGGGCTTCCCTTCTCACAGGGTGTAGTAAGGCTTCCTGGTTAGAGGGAGCGTGTGTGTGCCTAAGTGCACGTGTGCTGTGTGGGTGTGATGTGCGGGTGCGCGCGTGTCGCAGTGTTTTTGTGAATGTGTGCATGAGAGGGGGTGTGTGTGCACGGGGCGAGGAGGGGCAGGGTAGGAGCCCTGTCTAACAGCTTCTGTTTTCACTCATTCCGGAAGACTTGTAGCTGCTCACGACATGATGCATTGGCTTGTTCTCTGTGTGGGTTCTGAAGCCACGCTGAGTTAGTACTTGGGTTGTTAATCCTACAGAGGGCATTTTCCATGAGCTTATGCCTTTATGGAAGGCAGGACAGCAGAGCCACTGTCCCCACACCTGCCTTTATCCTTCTGGGAGCAGAAAGGGGGAGGAAGTGGATATTGTTCAGGACTCTCTGGTTGCAGCAGAAGAAACTTGAGTTTAGCAAGCTTAAGCAACAAAAGGAGATTTATAGCCCCATGACCACGGTGCACACCTGTAATCCCAGCTACTTAGGAAGCCGAAGCAGGAAGAATGCAAGTTCAAGGTCAGCCTTGGCAACTTAACTGGACCCTATCTCAGAAATAAAAAGGGCCAGTGTCATAGTTCAGTGGTAGAGTGCTTGCCTAGCATGTGCAAGGCCCTTGATTCATTCCCGAGTACTAAAATAGAGAAGAGGACTTATTCATTTTGTGGTGTGGAGATGGAACCCCAGGCAACATGCTAGGCAAATGCTCTACCACCAGGCTACACGCCCAGTCTTAAAAGGGGGTTTACTAGAAAGATATGAAGGGAAAGGGAAGAATGTCCAGATTGAAAGGATAAGCCCTAGGGAATTGCCAGGGACCTGGACAGCCAGAGCTTGTGGCATTCCTCTCTACTATGCCACCATGGCTTAGCTTGGCTCTGCCCTTCTTTCCCAGTGATCTTTCTACCAATTTCCATCCAAAGGAGGGAGAATTTAATTGCTCTACCTTGGGTTTATTTTGGCTCGGAACAGAACCCGGTCGCCGCAGCCTAGTGAGAACCACAGCAATCGTGCCGAGGAATCCAGCAGATTGTCCAAGGTAGTCTAGCCTTTGGCCGGCTGAGGCTCACACACAATTCCCTCTCACCATGGTTACAAACCCAGAAACACCCCTGCTTCACCTTGTAGCCACACCATGTGAGTCACAAATGCTCTTTCCCCAATGGTGACAATCCAGAGACCCACTTGGTTTGCCATGCTCCCAAGAGATATGATAGGGCCACTGGTCAAGAACTCCATGTCACATCTACTTCTGATGTAGATGTATGTACTAAATAATAAAGCCAGGGGTTGGGGTTGTGGCTCAGTGGTAGAGTGCTTGCCCACCCTAGGCACTCGGTTCGATTCTCAGCACCACATATAAATAAAGGTCCATCAACAACTAAAAAAAATTAAAAAATTAATAATAAAGCCAGACACCAAGAACCTTTATCACCTACAAAGAGAATACCTTTTAAGTTTCTGTGTCACAGCCAGTCAAGAAATACAGAGACAGCCTGGTGTGGTGGCGCACGCCTGTAACCCCAGCACTTAGAGAGGCTGAGACAGGAGAACCGTGAGTTCAAAGCCAGCCTCAGCAACAGCGAGGCGCTAAGCAACTCAGTGAGACCCTGTCTCTACATAAAACACAAAATAGGGCTGGGGGTGTGGCTCAGTGGTCGAGTGCCCTCGAGTTCAATCCCAGGAACCAAAAAAAGAGATCTCTCTCTTTCTCTCTCTGTTTCTCTCTCTTTGTGTCTGTCTCTGTCTCTCTGTGTCTTGTCTCTCTGTCTGTCTCTGTCTCTGTCTCTCTCTCTCTGTGTCTCTGTCTCTGTCTCTCTGGTCTCTCTGTCTCTGTCTCTGTTTGTCTCTCTGTCTCTCTGTCTCCCATGTGAGGACATGATGAGAAAGTCGGGAGGAGGCCCTTCCTGAACCAAGTCCCCAGCACCCGGGTCTTGCACTTCCTGGAGCTGTGGAAATGTTTCTGGAGTCTCATTGGCAGTCTGTGCTGACTAAGCAGCCCTCGTCCTAACATAGCTAAGCACATTGCAGTGACCCCAGTAAAGTCTTAAAGGGTCATTCCCTGGGGCTAGGGGTTCTGGGTAAAAAAGGCTGTGCCACTTCTCGGAAGAGGGCTGGACTACATGGCAGAGCCCAGGGGTGGCCGCAAGCCGGCCCTCCATCCCCAGGGCCTGGCTTTCTCAGCTGGCTGAGAACCGCAGGCCCCTCCTCATCCGAACCACCCAGCTCTGCAGGGCCCGCACGCCTTCTGGGAACCGGTCACATTTTTCTTCCTGGGGGATCCAAATGTGGCTTCTGGTGCCGTTGTTTTCAGCCTCCATGTTCCACTGGACTCTCTTCCAAAGAGTGTGGGTTTGCACCTGATGGTCTGAGAGGGGCGTGTGCAGGTGTTAGGGCACCTGTGGTCAGATTGACTCTCCACAGAAGTTTTAAGGACTCAATAATCCATAAGTAGTTTTATTCGGAGCAAATGAGGTTGTGATGGCGCTGATGTAAAGGTGGGGCTGGGGAGCCGAGGGCCAGGAAGCACTGCACACCAAGGTGACAGGGACACTGTCCCAAGGTCACTGAGGAGCCACCCAGGCAGGGACAGGCACCACAGCCATGCAGGGAGCTCCTCCACAGCATCATGGGCAGGGGACTGCAGTGCACCCTGCAGGGTCCCTGCAGGACCATCTACCTGCCATTGTGGTTTTGTTTTTTGTTGTTGTTTTGGTTATTGTGTTGTTAGTTAGGAACACTTTGAGTTGTAGGGAACCGTGTCTCTAACTTGACAAGAAGGTGGCCACAGAGGCTGCATCTCCCTAACTGCTTTTGCTGTAACCTTGTGATCACAAGAAGGCTGCTTGCTCCTGGCATCACATCTTCATTTAAGGCTGGGAGGGTTTGTGGCCAAGAACAGAAGACTTTTATCTTATTGGCGAGAGCTGTGTCTCACGGCCAGGGAGGAAGGGAAAAGAGCAGTCAGCTTTCTGAGACCTTTCCATGAAGGCGTGCAAGGGTGGGGACCCGGGAGTGGAATAGCCAGTCACTGAACAGGCCACATCTCCTTAAATGCTTGTGTGTTCACACTGGGAGGCAGAGTTGTTTTTTTTCAAACTGGAGAATTGTGATCCACTAAGGAGTTGTGAAATCAGCTTGGTTGGTGTCTGACCAGCGTTATATTAAAACAAAATAGAAAATGCCCATGTTCAACTCGATGGCAGCGATAAGACCCGTTTCACGACACAGCTGTGCCCATTTTACAGGCCATGGCCCTCACGTGAGTCTCAGTCAGAAAGCTCTGGAAGTCCCGGTTGTAGGGCTGGCTTGAGGCAGATGGTCTGGGAAATTTGGCCTCTTTTACCATTTATGTTATAAATTTGGTCAAATAACTTTTAAGTTTACTTCTTCAGTTATAAAAGAAGAAAATAATACACCTACTTTATTCTGTGTATAAACAGGACGTAGTACTTGCTCAGTAAATGTGTTGCTGTATTAGTATTTGCTGAGAGCTAACTATCGCCAGGCCCCACTTTAATAACCCAATTAGGTTCACTTAAAATTAAATGAGGCAGGCCCTGCAATCTAGCTACCTGGGAGTCTGAAGCAGGAGAATCACTAGTTGAAGGCCAGCCTAGGCAATTTAGCAAGAACCTGTCTGAGAATTTAAAAATTAAGGGGCTGGGGTTATGGCTTATTGGTAGCGTGCTCGCCTAGCATGCGTGAGGCACTGGGTTCCTCAGCACCACATAAAAATAAAATAAAGATATTGTGTCCACCTACAACTAAAAAGTAAATATTAAAAAAAATCAAAAGGGTTGGAGAGGTAGCTCAGTGGTAAGAGCAACCCTGGGTTCAACGCTCAGTACCCCCAAATTAGCTAAATATTCATATGTAAATGAATTGTTAAAACCCTCTCCCTCACAAAAATTTTACTTTAGCATAATACTACTGGCCTAGTCCCATAGGATATCATCAGCAAAAATGCCAGAGAACTTGCTATTTTCTTTCAGGAGGGATGATGTTGAGAATGTGGCTCATGAATCATCAATATGGGTACAGAGGACCCACGGGAAAATCTGTCTTGACCTAAGTCTCAAGAAAACTAGTTCCTTCCCTCCCCTCCCCGCCCCTCCCTTTTCCTTTCTCTCTCTCTCTCTCTCTCTCTCTCTCTCTCTCTCTCTCTTTCTTTCTTTCCTACTAGAGATTGAACTCAGGGGCACTCGACCACTGAGCCACATCCCCAGCCCTATTTTATGTGTTTTATGTAGAGACAGGGTCTCACTGAGTTGCTTAGCACTTCGCTGTTGCTGAGGCTGGCTTTGAACTCGTGATTCTCCTGTCTCAGCCTCCCTAAGTGCTGGGATTGCAGGCGTGAGCCACTGCGCCCGGCTTCTTTTCTATCTTGGACTCCGTGGATTACGGAGTTGATCCTTCTCCCGTCTTTCTTGGGCTCGGTCAGGAGCCCCTCCCACAGCGCAGGCTGTGTCATGGATGACATCACGGCTGCTAACTGGGCCTGGCCTTACCTTTTATTCTAGTGCCTCCTTTAAACCCCTCACGGCCCCGCAGACTTCCACACAGACTGTTTTTCATGTTGTATTTTGTGAGTAAGATCAGTGCCCTGCCTGATCTTGGGGTCCGGCGCCCCAGGATGGGTAAAGCTGCCTGTGGGCGCACCTCTGGGCGTGGAGACCCGCTGCCCGCTGGAGCAACAAGCAGCCCCCCTGGACAGGCAGCACCCATCCCAACTGCCCTGCTGGCCTCTGTCCGTGTGGTTCAGGAGCTCCAGGACCCAGGATTAAGCTGGGCACATGTATGGGGTGGGTACACGCCTGCTCCCTGTGCCCGGCACCCCCAGCTGCCTCCCTAAGCCTCAGGATCCATCACTGTATGGGAAAGAGCACAGCCCGCGGCAGAGGATCTGGACCAGCTGGTGGGATCTCCAGTCCTGGATGTGGGGCCCAGTGGGGTGAATGGAGAGGAACTTCCTGCCTGTTCCGCTGACCTGCTTTGACCCTTAGCCAGAAAGACCCACACAGCCCTAAACCCTGTTCTGCTCACCCTTCCCCACCAGGGAGTGCAGGCCTGGTCCCAGGGCGGGCTTGTGTCAGAAAGGGTTACCAGTGCCAATGCCCAGCTGGCCCACAGGCTGCCACACACGCCCTGAGAAAGGGCTGCCAACACACCAGTCTGCTCTAGGGGTGTCCCCACCCCCACGCACACAGAACAGGCCCCAGGAAAGGCTGCAGCTGGCCTCTGCAGGGTTGTTGCGAACCACAGACTGCAAAGCAAGCCTCACCGCAGGCAGCGGGCAGCGGGCAGCTGAGCGCCTGTTGGGAGCAGCGCTCATTGTGCATTCCTCCCTGAGTCATAGCTGCCACCAGCGGTGGGGGCAGGCCAGGGGGACGGGGACCCCAGGTGCCCCCTCCTTGCAGGTAGAGCTGCTGCTTCCTCAGGAGTCACAGGCAGAGGCCTGCCCTGGGTCCCCTGGGGGCCACCAGTCAATAAGGTGACAGAAGCCAGAGAAAGGCAGGTGTGGGGCACGCGTGGGCAGGCAGGGACTCCAGGGCCCCCAGGATCCAGGGAGCAGCCCAAAGCACTTCAGCAGAGGAGTCAGACTTTTTGTACTGGGCAAAACCCACATAGCATACAATTGCCACTCTGCACCTCCCTTGAGTGCACAGCTTGGTGGCATTTGGCACATTCACGCTGCCATGTGGCCATCACCTCTTGGCTCCAGAATTGTCTTCCCCAACTAAAACTCCAGATCTTGATTTGACTTACTTTTTTTGGGGGGGGGGGTACTAGGGATTGAACTCAGGGGCACTCGACCACTGAGCCACATCCCCAGCCCTATTTTGTGTTTTATGTAGAAACAGGGTTTCACTGAGTTGCTTAGCACCTCGCCATTGCTGAGGCTGGCTTTGAACTCGTGATTCTCCTGTCTCATCCTCCCAAAGTGCTGGGATTACAGGCGTGCGCCACCGTGCCCGGCTTGACCTACCTTTTTTTGCAGTGCTGCTAAGCCCAGGGACTTGACCTGCTATGAAAGTGCTCTACTGTGGAGCCACCCCCAGCCCTGGAGCTCAATTTTAAAAATTGTCTCATTGAGCAGATCTTGGTTGAAGAATCTACTGAGGCTACTCAAGGGGACGAGAGATGGAGGTTGAGCCCTACTCAGAAGGGTCCCCCAGCAGGGTGAGGAGGCAGAACACACAGGCCACCAGAGAGGGGCAGAGGGGCACCTGGTGGCCCAGGAAGGGGAGGGGCAAATAGAGACTTCTAGACCAGTGCCCCACTGCAGAGGGACACCTGGCTGGCTTCAGAGGATGAATCCTCCCCGTGGTGACCTGGGCCAGATGAGCAGGTGCAGGGCTGCAGGCAGCCTTCCGAGCTCCAGGCTCTGGGCCGACAATGAGGGGACTGCTCTTAAAAACGCCAGATCTCCAAACCGCAGAGACAGAAATATGTGAAGCATGTGTGGCTCTGAGCAGCTCTGTCCCTGTCCAGGACCCCCTGGACAGACTGCAGATCAATGATGAGGCTGCCCACAAACTCTGGGGTGGGAATCCTGTTTTTCCTCTTTCCTACAAAAAGCAGATCTGCTGACAGATTAGGAAGCAGGGGGCTGGGGTGAGAGGAAGGTCACCAGGAGCACAGAGCCTCCAAGCAGCACTAAATCACCCGCTAACGAGGTGCTGCTATTCCCAGGAGCTGGGGGAGGCCCTGGACTAACTGGTGGGCTGCGGTTCTCATGTGACTCCCAGGAACTCCTTGGTGGGGGTGGATATTATCCCACTGCGGGCCTGAGGGCAGGAGGCAAGGACAGCATCTTGTCCAAGGTCACACTTCCTAGGGAAGTCCTGAGTCAGAAGAGCCTCCTCCTGCTGTTTCCCCACGCCCACTCTGGAGGCCATAGCTCACAGCTCCAGAAATACTCGGAGTCCAATTGCTAGGAACACAGGTTTACTCAAAGTTAGCTTTGAAGGAAGGTGGAAAAACGGAATTGCTTCAAAATTCCATCTCTGAAATCCCTGAAAATCAGCAAAAGCTTTAAAGAGGACCTAAGAGAGGAACGCACACCCACAGATGGAGCCTGCCTCGGCCTCCGCGCCCATCCGCTTGGCACCTGTCAGGTACTTCAGAAATTCAGCCTGTCTCAATGCTTTCCCCAAGGACCATGTCACTGCTACCAACAACCATTCCTCATGTGGCACCTTCTCCTGGGTCACATGTTTGACTTTTACAGGTGTATACAGCTGGTACAACAGACATGATTGCATGCATTTCACAGATCAGGAACTGAGGCCTGCAAAGGCTTTGGGTTTGGTCCACGTTCATGCCCATAGACCTATACATACAAATGTACAGTGTAGGGGCAAAGTCAAACCTGGGTTTGAATCCTGCCCGCTGTGTGACCTTGGGCCAGTTCCTTAACCTGTCTGAGTCTAGCACCCCTCATTTGTACGGTAGTGTTAAGTGTTATAATCTTGGTGTTACTGTACATATAGTGAAATGACATGGATTCCGTTGACCACAGAGCCTGACATAAAGTTAGTGCTCAGTAAACTTCTGTTAATATATATTAACATCATCATCACCACCAGCAGGCAAAGGCATGTATAATCCTAAAGCACAGGCCGGCTGGACTCACACAGAAAGCTCCACTCCATGAACAAACTGGCAGAGAAATAAAAGCCTTAGATAGGATTTTAAGTAAACGTCCCAGGCAAGAAATAGTGAGGGTGGATTTCCTTGCCAGTCGGTTCCAGGCTCAGAGCTTGGAGGTGGCTGGCTGGTTGCTAGCTTTATGATGGTTTCTTCAAGTCCTTGATTTGAGCCGCAGTACCCTGGGAACTGGGACAAGGGAAACCGTCCCTCACCCGATGACCATGCCCTTCTCCACTCTCAGGCCCTGCAGACAACAGCCCCTGAGCGTCTTGTTTTTCCATCCAGAATCCCAGGTGGCCAGCCCTCAGCGCCAGGTTCCATTCATTAGTGATCCCCCATTCCAAGCCTCTGTTTCGTTTGTTTGTTTGTTTGTGGATCAACCCGGGGCTTCACACGTGCTAGTCAAGTGCTCTACCACTGAGCTACATTCTCAGGCCACCAAGCCTCTCAGTTCCACCTCAAATATGGACTCAGGGCTGGGTCTGTAGCTCAGTGAGGGAGCACTTGCCTAGCACACTGTGAGACCCTGGGTTCAATTACCAGTAGTGAAAAGAAAGAAAGAAAGAATTCCAGAATTCAATATTTTTAATGGGGTCACAAAGCAAGTGGCCATTTGGGCCCCCTTTACCTACTTAAAAATCTCCAGCAAAATGTGTGGTGCACACCTGTAATCCCGGCGGCTCAGGAGGCTGAGGTAGGAGGAGCCAAAGTCTGAGGCCAGCTTCAGCAACTCAGCGTGGCCCTAAGGAAACTTAGCAAGATCCTGACTCAAAATAAAAAAATACAAACAGCTGGGGATGTGGCTCAATGCTGAAGTGCTCCTGGGTTCATTCCCCAGCACAAAAAGAAGAAGAAGAAAGAAAAGACAAGTGGTGAGGGGCCAGGCTGTGTGGCCAGTGAGAAGGTCAGCTGGTGGCAGAGGGACACTGGATCAAGTGTGGGGGTTTAGAAAGCTGGACCAGGAGCCTGATCTGCAGTCAGAGCCCTGTGGGTGATCTGATCCTCATCCAGCTGGGGCCTTAGTCTGGTGCTGGCTGGAGCAGACATCTCTGGGTTCCCCATGCCAGGCACCCCATCCTCAGGAATTCAGTGCTCCATATCCTGCTCAGAAACCCCAGAGGATTCCAGGTCTTATCCTCTCCTGGGACAGGCTAAGATTTCCTGTGGAGGAGGTCCGTCTCCACTTGCAGTTTCCATTCAGGATTAGGGGGTGGGTTGCTGGCAGAAGCAGGAGCAGGAGTCACCTGGGCTCCCCCCAGTGTCTAGCCAGTTCCCCTGTTCTCTCACTGGGCATGAAGGATGGAGTTGGGGGCATGGACCGTCTTCCCAGAAATCCCACTGCCTGGGCCCAGGTGTCTCCTTGCCCCCAACTCCACCCCTCAATGCCCAGTGAGAGGAGAGGTCCCTAGAGGGGGAACTTGTCCCTCTTAGGGACAGTGATTCCCTCCAGGTTCATGCTCACCCCCCAACAGGTGGACCCAGGGTCCTGGAGAGGCCACAGGTAAGTTCCTTAGATTGGCACCTGGGGTGATGAAGGTGCCTGCCCTGGACCCGGGTTGGCCAGCCAGGCCCTGCCTCTCCCAGGGCTGGGGTGGGACCAGATGCAATGGATGCCTCTTTGGGCCCTGAAAATCCTTCCCAGGAGCCGTCCACCTCTCTTTCTCTCCAGGACATCCTCATAGGAACAGGTGTGCCCTGGGCCCTCCCATTCTTTCAGAAGGGCCTCTTATAAAATCAGCCAAGGATAAAATCCAGAGATGTAGACACACAAACCCTGCCTGGGTCAGGCCTTTGGCCACCAAGCAGACCACGTGGCCTGGCAGCTCTGTTGCTGAGTCAGGGAGAGGCCCCATGCTGGAGAGAGCTTGGGAAGAGCAGGAGGCCAGCCTTGGCCTGTCCCACGGCCCCCCTTCTCCTCCTCCCCACCTAATGGGCCAGGGCTCCCTGAGTGGGAGGAAGGACCCTAGGTCTCGTCCCACCTAACCTAGGTGTCTTTCTTTGGGACTGGAGGCCTGTGGCTGAGTGTTACATTAAGGGGTTGGTCTCCTTGCCCCAGAAGGTCCCCTCTGGCCCTTATGGGGGCCTCCCAGCACCCTCTTCCGCCTGTCGAGTCCCTTGGGTTCTAGCCTCTAGGCCAGCCAGGGGCCAGGAAAGCACAGAGGCCAGCTCAGCGCTCCTCTTTCAGGACCTTTATTGCCCATGATCCTGAGGCCCAGGTGGGGCCAAGAGGGGCTGCCCCTGTCCCCAGGGCTAGAAGAAGTTGACCACCCTGCGGAGTGACTGCACGCGGGCGCTGTGGGCCTCCCAGTCAGAGAAGCTGCGGAAGTCGCCCCTCTCCACCACGTACATGCGGCCACGGTAGTTGGGCTCCTCGTACAGGACCCACCTGGAAGCAAGAGCAAGACAGGTCAGGGGACACTGGGATGCCACCCAGGCCCTATCAGAAGACCTCCCACCAGCCCTGCCACCCTTCCTAAGCCAGTGGATCCCCTTGCTCTGCAGGGCACCAGGGCGCCAGCCTGTGCCAGGCTCACTCCTTCCCCACCGCTGTGTGGGTCAGTGCTGGGCGTGGCACGGGGAGGGGTGCCCAGGAACTGGCCAGTCCATGGCAAGGGCCAGGAATGATTCCAGGAGGCACTGGCCCTGTGGCATAGCCCTCATCCCTCCTGCTCTCTGCAAGGACCACCTCACACTGATGGCAGCTGCAGCAGCAGGCAGGGCAGCTGGCACAGACTGGGGACAAAGCCTCCTCCTCACTCATTCAGCCAACACAGTCGAGAACCCAGGTGTGTGTCTCACTGTGTTAGAAACCAGAGGCGCTCAGGTCAGATGGACAGACAGGGTTCCTGTCCCCGAGAGACCTCTGTTCCAGTGAACAATGGACTGTGCTATCTGCAGTTGTAGAAAGGGACAGCCAGGATCCTGGCCGTCCCCAGTGGGGATCCGTCCCCCGCAGCTATGAGCACCTAGCAGCTGCATACAGCCCAGAGAGCAGAAACCAACACACAAGGCCATCTTTGTGGAGCTTGGAGGGCCTGGTGCTGAGTGGGGGCCAGGAGAGACCATGGCCCATCACCCAGGAGGCTGTGGGGCTTCAGGTGAAGGGTTTGTGATCTGGATAAGCAGGAAGCTGTGGGAGGGAGCCAGGAGCGTGGTCTCTACCTGGGAGGGGAAGTGTGGGCCAGAAACCTGTCACATCCTTTGCCATCCCTGAGACAAGTGTGCTACTGTGGGGAGGGGCCCAAACACGGGCCCCTGCAGCCTGCACCAAAGGCCTGGCCCCAGCAGGGGACTGGGAGTTACCTTGGTCAAGAGCAGGCCTCTCCTCCTCGCCCCCAGCCCTCCCCTTCACTTTCTCCACCATAGAAAACAGCTTCTCTCTGCTGTCGTGGAGAGGCAGGTGGCCTTGGGAAGCAGCATGGACAGGCTTCCTCTTGGGCCTCCCACAGGGGCTCCCACACAGCTCTGGTCTCTGGGCTCCCTGTGGCCTGGACTCAGCCCACCTCGACCCCAGCAGTTCTTGCCCACAACCCCAAAAGCACTTTGTTCTTGAAGGAGCTTCCTCCCCATGGACACAGAGGCAGAACTTGCAAGCCCTTCTAGCCGCAGCTCTGCTTATAGATGAGGTCAGGGAAGGAGAGTGATCACCCAAGACCACACAGCCCTCCTCCCCAGCTCTCTTCTCTCTGCCACTGTCCTGACGCCATACCTGGTGCCTGGGACATCACTGCTTGGAGTCTGGGGTGGGGACTGGTTATGAAGAGGGAGGGAGGCAGAGGGTGTGAGCAGGGAGGGAGGACCCTGCGGGGCAGCCTGGTGCAGCGAGACCTCCGTCTGACACAGCCTCCCACTCCATGGCCGCAGCAGGGTCCGCGGAGAGAGTGGGCCAGCCTCCTCCCCAACTGCCCAGCGGCACCTGGAAAGGCTCAACCAGTGTCTTGAGCCACCCTGGGGCTTGCGTGGACATCCCCCAAACTAAAAGGCAGGGAGAGGGCTGGGCATCTCAGCAAGCCCTCCCACCTCCCACCCAGCTGTGGTCACTGGGGAGGTGCAGAACGAGGAGGGGGACAAGGGCTCACTCTTTCCTTGGTAGGGAGTGGGGGACTGGGGATTGACCCCGGGCCTGGCACAGGCGAGGCAAGTGCTGTGCTGCTGCACCCCCCCAGCCCCAGCGATCAGCTTTCAGCAGAGGGGAAGTGGAAGTGGCAGAAATGCCACTGTATTTCCCTCCAGTGCCCTCCAGGACGTGGCACGAGGTCAACTGGGAATTGCATGGAACCAAGAGGGGACACTCTTGGCCTGTGGGAGGTGGTGGAGGGGCCCAGCCTCACCATCACCCAGGTCCCAGGAAAGGCTCTTTGGAGTGTCACCATCCAGACCCAGTGCATACAGCATCGCCACCCATACAGCTGCTCTTTGAAGAGGGCTTACATTTTTTTTTTAATATGTTTAGTTGTAGATGGACACAATGTCTTTATTTTATTGCTTTGTATGTGGTGCTGAGGATCGAACCCAGGGCCTCACGCATGCGAGGCAAGCGCTCTACCGCTGAGCTACAGTCCCAGCCTGGGCTTACATTTTTTTTAAGAGTTAAAGTCAGGGCTGGGATTGTGGCTCAGTGGTACAGCACTTGCCTCGCATGCATGAGGCACTGGGTTCGATCCTCAGCACCACATAAAAATAAATAAACAAAGATATTGTGAGCCGGGTGCCGTGGCACACGCCTTAGGGAGGCTGAGACAGGAGAATCTCGAGTTCAAAGCCAGCCTCAGCAATGGCGAG
>PVHX01014904.1:0-48505 GCA_004024805.1 Geosciurus inauris | reverse complement strand
CCTTCTTACACTTTTAAAGAAAAATTTAAAACAAAACAATCACCATACAATCATTTTCAAATAGCCATGTCTCCTTTGACGTCTTCTAAAGAGAGCAATCTACCATTTCAAGTAATTTCAATGAGTATCTAAGAAGGGTAAGTCCACACGTGCTGTCTTCTGATACTCTCGGCTACATAAAGGTTAGATGCAGAAGAGAAGACAAGATATACAGCCTCATATGGGAGGAAAGGAAGGAAATGGGAAGGAAGAATTGGGCCTCAGAGAGAGGTGTCTTGTAGAAAATACTAATAATTACACAGGGTTTGTTCTTTATGTTTTAAAGGCCAAAGGTAGTGAAGAGAGAAAACTGCTCTGTGTTTACAGCACATTGTAAAAAGTTGGCAAGAAAATGTGGGAAGATATCAATATTTGCAAATATAAAAATCCAGTTTTGTGAATTTTTTAAAAAATGATAAATGTATAGCATTTTTATAAGAAATGCATCTGGAAATATCTTAAAATGATTTGAGACAGATTAGATATCTAAAATCTTACAACATTAAATATCTACTGAGTTGTGGGTATCTTGCGAGCTGTATGAATTCAAGATGGCTCATGTGGAACTTTTGATCTTCCTCCCAGGTCTTCTCTTTAGTATCCTTCTGTTGGAAGGATACTAAAGATTAAAAAAAGGATACTAAAGATTAAAAAACTTACCTGCCACTTCTGAGTTTTTAAGACAGGAACCTGAAAGTCATTCTTAACAATTTCTCTCCCTTACTTCCTTATCGTCAAATTCTGCCTATTCTACTGCCAAAGGCTATTTCAAATCCACTTCTCTCCACCTCCCTGATCACTATCATCATCCTCTCCTTGTCATCTCTTGTGTGAACTGAAGCAACAGTGAATGTGATGATTTCACTGAAATCTGATCGTACTTAAAAATTCTTCACTGAAGCCCTGTTACATTTAGGATAAAACAAAAAACCCACAAAGTCTTGAATAAGCTGACTCCTACCTACCTCAGGCCACCTTGTGGGTCCCCTTCACTCACTGGAGTTCCTGAGTAAGCCAGACCTTTCTACCACAGGGGCTTTGCACATGTTCCTTCAGCTGCCTGTCATTTCTCACCCTTCACACAGCAATTTCTGGCTCCTTCTTTATGTGCTGGCTTAAATATCACTTTCTCAGGGAAAATATTTCTGAACTTTCATTTCCAATCAAGGATCCTTATTGTGTCTTTTCATTGCATTCTGTATTTTTCCTTTATATGAATGGCACTCATTACTACTAGTAATTATATTTATGAAATTATATTTATGTAATTGCATTTATAAAATCATTCATTTAATGCCTATCTCCCACAAAAGAGTATAAATTCTGTCAGGGAAGAATCCTGTTTATTTTCTTCACAATGTTTTCCTAATACTCAGCAAATACCTGACACATGCTAGATCGTCTAACAAATGTATCTGAATGAAAAGAGCAGTGGTAGCGAAGGGTGAAGAGGGCAGGAGACACTGAGCCGCAAGGTACATAGGGAAACTGGTGAGGCATGAGGTCTGGGGGTAAGGGAGCAATAGAAAGGAAGAGATGATTCTAGGATGCATCCCACCTTGGGAATCTGGGTGGACAGTGGCATGATTGGTTGAGGTAGGGAATGCAAAAAAGAGACTTCTCTGAGGGGGTCTACAGGCTGGGTTCTGGACAAAATGAGTTTGACAACCCATTGGATGTTAGGGTTCAAATATAACTTGAGCTACATTTTGAAGTTTGAATCAAGTGAGTTTGGGCTCAGGCACAGAAGGTCTGTAGTAGCTGGCTCTGTGGTCTGGTGCTTAGTCGTGGTATTGGAATTAGGGAAATAATGGGTCAGGTTAAACTTTCATGATGTAACCAAACTGTGTAGGATAAGGACACAATTTGCAGCAAAATGAAGAAAGTATTTCAACAGCAACAGAGAGCCAATGCAACAAAGTTCCAAGAACTAGTAAATGGAAACACCCATAAAACAAGGCTTTCAGAGGTTTGTCAAATAGGAGGGTCACTGGTGGTCTCAGAGGAAGCAGTTCAATTGCTAAGACAAAGGCAGAAATCAGATTATAAGTGGGTCTGAATGAACAGAAGGTGAAGAGGTAGAACTGTGGAGAGAAAGGGCATCACAGTACACTGGCCGCAGGAGGCTACGACCCTGTGAACTGAAGGTTTCTTTAGGTGGGGTGAGCATGCTCACATCCAGACGAGAAGGAGGTCAATGGAGACACAGCTTGAAGATTCCAAAGCCAAGCTGGCAGTTACTGGAGTGGCTTCAGCAGGAGATGAGAGGATGGGGTCTAGAGCAGCAGGGTGGTCTTAACCTTAATGAGAGAGGAGGGGACACCCAAGTCCTAACTCACAGCCTGGAGCAGATGAACCAAGGGCAGCCGTAGCCCCCAAAGTCTCCCCCAGGGGTCAAGGGTGTGACTGGGTAGGAAAATTTTCTCACAGTGGCTGAAAGTAGTAAAAATCAACACTGGGGTAACCTTGACTTGGCCTCAGTCCCTCCATTCCTCACTGGCTGTGTGGTATCCTATATGTGGCAAGGTACCGATGATCACAATTAACACTTGGAATCTAATCTAATCTAATCTAATCTAAGGGTGATCCTGGGTTTGCTTGGTGGCTTATAGCTGGGTGACTATGAATGAGTCCCCCAAAAAGTCCTCAAAAGCTCAGATTTCTTATCTGTAACAAAGTAAGCGTAAGAATAGGAATTACTTTATTTTTTATATTTTTGCTCCTGGGGATTGAGCCCGGGGTGCTTTATCACTGAGCTACATCCTCTAGCCCTTATTATTATTATTTTTTTTAAATTTTGAGACAGGTTCTCACTAAGTTACAGAGGCTGCCCTCAAATTTGTGATCCTCCTGCCTCAGCCTCCCAAATAGCTGGGGTTGTAAGTAAATGATCTGAAGAGACAATTTTCAAAAGAAATACAAAGTATTAGCAAATATATGAAAAATGTTCAATATCATTAGTTGTCAGCGAAATGCAAATCAAAACTACAATGATATAACATCTTAACCTAGTTAGAATGGCTATTGTCAAAAAAAATAACAAATGCTAGTGAGGATATGAAGAAAAAGGAACTCATATACTGTTGGTGAGAACGTAAATTAGTACCACTACTATGGAAAACAGTATGAAGGTTTTTCAATAAACAAAAACTGGAACTACCATGTGATCTAGCTCTTCCATTCTGAGTATTTATCCAAAGAAAATATAGTCAGCATACAAAAGAGACATCTGCACTCTCATGTTTACTGCAGCACTATTCACAACAGCTAAGATATAGAATCAGCCAAGGTGTCCATCAACAGATGCATAAAGAAAATGTGGTACATACATACAATGGAGTATCATTCAGACCTAAAGAAGAATGAAATCTTGTCATTTAAAGCAAAAAGTATAGAATTGAAGGATGTTATGTTAAGTGAAATAAGCCAGACACAGAAAGACAAGTATCACTTTTTCTATCTCATATGTGAAAGTTAAAAAACCTGAAAGCAGAAGCTATGAGTAGAGATTGGGAAGGGTTTGTGTGTCTATTTGTGGGGAGGGTGGAAAAGGGAGGTTAGATTTGATGAGTGTACGCTATATTCATGTATGGAAATATCACATTAAACCCCATTAATTTATATAATAAATATGTATTAATTAAAACATAAAAATAAATTACAAAGCAAATATAGCATTTTAGACCTAAGACCTACTGAATCAAACCTGCATTTTAATGACACCCTCAGTGTGTGAATCACATATGTGATTCATATGCACATGTATCCTATCAAAGATATTCAATTATTTATAGATTTGGTCTTGACTCTCTTATCAGGTCCTAATTTCTTTGTTCCTTAACTTTCTACCTTTAGCATTTATCAAAAGAGGAACATGTCTCTGTCTGTCCTCCAAGGGGCTGTCGCTAAAGCTCTTGACTCACTCTTCACTTCTGTCTTCCTCCTCTGGTAACTCTGACAAGCCCCTCCTCTCCTCTAAGGCCAAACACCTGTTTGAAACACCTCATCAGAAACAGTATGACTGGCAGAAATGTGATGTGCAGAAAAGTGGCTGTCAGGATAGAAATATGGCCCACAGCTGTATAACTGGAGAACGTCTCCCATGACCTCTAAGCACTAAGTTTTCATAGTATGAGCTCTTATCTTACTGATACTAATGAATGCCTTAATTTTCTGTGGTAATTCCAAGCTCACGGATTTGTCTGTTTTGGCCTTTTTACTTAATCAAGCATCACCGTGCCTGGATTTTGTACTTCAACCTGAGTTGCCCATTTCAGTTTTTTTTTTTTTTAAACTGTTACTTCTTGTGGTATTTGATTCCAAACATGTTTTCTCAATTTCTTCTGGATTTTTTTTTTCAGTAAGACTTTTTCAGGGTCACATTGTTCCTCCTGGTTTTGGGGGTTAATTTTCCTTCTCTTATAGGTGCTAAATCACAAATAAAATTTCTTAGTAGAATAATCTACTGGTCTAAAGAACAACTTCATTTCTATTTCTTTACATTTATAGATCTAGATTTTTTTTTTTTTAAAAAACCAAGCTGTGGAAAATATGCATAAGTAATGCTTATTTCTTGTTTTGACTAACTTAAGCAGCTAAGACTCAAAATCAATCTTCATTTGAGACAATGGCTCTTCTGATTAACATCACTTAGGCACTGCTGGTGGATACAGTACTAAAGTTATCTGATTACCTTGGTGATCTATTTTCCCATAATCAAAATCTCTCAAAACATGGAGATTAAGAACAAGTTTGTTTTCTTGTTGGAATTCTCAGTGCCATTAATCTTTCTCCCCTTCCTTCCTTCTCCAGGTTCTCCAGTAGAACTTCCCAGAGAGGAGAGATAGTTCCCCTGTAGAGTGGAGAGTCTCAGCCTGTATTTCTGTCCACAGGTTATGAGGAAGAACCTCACTGCAGCTTGATTGTGAATCAATGTTTTATGTAACAGAGACAAAAGATGATCATGGACACCACTTTAATTTGGATTCTCTTAAAAGCAGACCTTGAGATAAGAACTTGGGTGACTCTAGGAAGCATAAATTGAAGAATGGGAAAAATGATAAATTGGGGGAAAGGAAACACTCTAATAAGTAGATTATCCCTGTGAGAAACTGAGGCTTAGCCTCCCTTCCTGTGGATCTTCTGAGGGACCCTGGGAACACACACCAGAAGGCCAAGACCCTGTCCTCCACTCTCCTTCCTCTCTGGGGGGATAAGGATTGCTTTCCCAATTCATCTGTATTTTTGGGTTGTGCTTGTGCAAGGTCAGGAAAAGTACCTGTGGTGCCCAGGAAAGTTCTCAGAGAATAAGACACTGGTGCCTCAGGCAGGAGTCTGTCAGCTATGGGACTTGGTGTGCTGAGAGGATACGAGTGAGAGTGAGACATTAACAGCATCTATTACAGATGCTGTTGACAAAAACAGAGAAACTGTACTTGTGGTGGGAGGAAAACCTAAATGAATGTGTATTTACAGTGATTATTTTTGGGGAACAAGGGATTTATGTAGTGTTATGATAAGGATGGCAAAGGAGTCCCAACTCTCATGCCATTTCTGATCAACTAGCTGTCTGGATTGCTGTGTGGAGGATTCTCAGCAAGCTCAGGAGGAAATTGTTATCTTCATCAATTAGCAATCCCAGCCATGCACAGGGGAGACAAGTGCGACGGCATGAGGGCCGTGTTTTCTCCATCCTGCTTTAAAGTGGAGACTGTTTTGTTTTTATTATTGATATAAGTTGAGTGAATGTATCTCTAATAAATATAATAAATTCTTCCTCAGATTTTGCCTTTTTAAGTGCACAGGGTGTGGAGTGCCTGGTTAATGGAGAAGTCTCCAATTACTAATGTCATGAATAACACTAGCCTAGGCTTCAGTGGCACGGCAGTTAAAACAGGCATTGGCTTTGTCATTCTGGTACACTTTTCTGGTAAACATGTTACATTTTTCTCCTACTGATATATAAAAAGTGAAATAGTCACAATATAACTGGAAGTATAAAGATATCAAAGGCAGGCAAGATGTGATAGTCAACACCTGGTCTGGACAGTAACAGTAGTGTCGTTGCTTGGTAACAGCATCAGTGCCGAGACAAGGATCATTCATCTGTCAAAGTTTTAATAAGAAAAATGTCACCATTTTCCCTCTGATGTTATTTGAACTGAGTGCAAGAATAAGTGCAATAAAAAATATCAAATTCATTTCAATAGTATCTTATACCATTGCAATCCAAATTGATTTTAAGTCCTGTAACTATTACTTCCTCACTACCCCCTAAAGCCATGTCCAGTGCATGCTGCATCTGAGCTGTCCATTACCAGGCCTGCTGGCCCACTGCAACCAAAGTACCTGCCACCTGCACATAGCCTCTCCTATCTGTTCTTCACACTGTTTACAATAATCTTTTCAAAGCATAAATCTGATCATGTCACTTCTCTACTTAAAACCCTATAATCGGCTTCCCCATGCTGGTAAGAACAAAGTGAAAATCCTTTAGAGAACCTTAATCTGTCCCCCATCTATGGACCTAGGCTCACCTTGTGACACTTTGCTTCTACTTGCCTTCCTTTCTCACTTCAGTATCAGGACCTTCTTTCAGTTCCTCGGACCTGTTTGGCTCTTTTTCAGGTACTTTATTTCAGTTTTAGTTTTAAACAATGAAACTTACTGTATTTCAATTTCAGGGGCTAGAAGTCTGACATCAAGGAGTTGATAGGGTTGTTTTCTGCTGAGGGCTACAAGGAAATCTTTTCCAGGCCTGACTCCTACATTTTGGTGGCTTGGGGGGCCACCCTTTGGTGTAATCTGTGCCTTTATCTTCACATGCGATTCTCCTCATGTGCATATCTGTCTCCAGATGTACTCTTTCTTTATACAGACACTAGACATATTACATGAGGGCCCCATGCTACTCTCATACAACCTCATCTTTATTAATTACCTCTGCAATGACTCTATTTTGCAAATGAGTTCACAGGGAGGTACAGGGAGTTGGTTGGGTGGAGGGGGGAACATAATTTAACTCATACAACCCTTTATATTAACGTCCCTAGGCCAAAGTTTTCACATCTGTTAAAACTGGGTTTAAGGGAAGATATCCTATGATGACTTTTTATTTAACCCATGCATCTAAACATTCCCTATCTTGTATTTTTGGTTTGTGATTGATCTTCCAACCAATAGCACAGTACCTAAAATAGGTGCTTAATAAATATTTGTTGAATGAGGAAAAGAAACATTAAATATATTTTCCCCAATATTCAAAAATTTTATTTCTGTCTGAGAAAAATCTCACACTTTGCAGTTTATTATTTAAACGGCAGTTTTGGTTAAATTGTCATCTATTCTTTATGAAATCTGTGTGAAAGATGCACATAGGAATGATTACACACATCTCACAGAAGCTGAGGTTCTGACAGTGCCCTGCCTGTGGCGTGGGAGAGGAAGGTGGCAGCAGCAGGACTTGGTCCACATCCTCCATGACCCCAAGTCTCCAGTACTTTCCCCACAGCAGTCTGCAGAGTGGGAAGGCAGGTTATTATGCAATTAGCAGACTAGTTAATTGCCAGGATCTTGTCCTAAAACCTTCTAGGCCAGCACATGGACTTGCATTATCTATTTGTGTGTTGCTTTTTGGTGTTTACAGTCAGTGGAGCAGAATGGGCCAGCAAAAGTGGTCACTTGGTGGCCCAGTGGGAGCTATAATGTGGAAGGCAAATTTCTGGGCACATCCTATCCTATTATGTCCTGGCTTTTTTGAGACATCTCTATAAGAGGAATCATTCCAATATCCTGTTCAACTTAGGAAGGAAAGTTGACACTTGATCAGAGACTCTGTGAAATTGCAAATAGGCAGAGTTAGGGAGAGAAAGACAAGACAGACAGATGCAAGGGACCCAAGGAACCAGATGTGCTTGGGCAGAGAATAAAGCCCCCCACCAATCCAAAGTTTTCCAAAATATTTTATCATTCTACTTCATAGATGACAGAATGAAGGAAAATCTCCATGGCTGTCCTGTGGTTACTATGTAACATGCCACAGTTGGGCCCTGATATATGTATTAAAAAGCTCACAGCAGGTTGGAACCATAGGGGACCTCCCTGTCACCCAACGCCTCACTTAGAGATGCAGACACAAGTGTGTTCTGGTGAATCATCACAGAGTTGACATCTTAGCCAGATGTGCTTGAGCATCACAAGTGATATTCTCCCTCAGAGAAGGAGGTGCATCAGTACCTAATCTCACTAGTGGACTTCTGAGATAAGCAGTACCTTGCTTTGCATTTTAATCTTAAGTAAAATGATGAAGGCAGAGGCCACACCTGGCACTGGCAAAATGTATTGTTAACAATTAACATTTAATAATCCTCAGATAAACATCCTTCTGTTAAGTTCAGTTAAAGTATTAGCTTGTTTTTGAATAATTTCCCATCATCTTCAAGTTACTGAAAAGAAAGGAACCTACAATGGAGGATATCAGGTTTCCAGCAACATCACTGATGAAACCTTAGTAGGATTTCAAAAAACATGAGCTGTCTTCTGTTACCTACATACAAGAAAGTGCTTTGTGTCACTTGGATCCACATAGGGACTCTGGGTCTGGTTTGCTTTCTGAAGTCCCGTTAGTGCTCTGGGATCATCCTCATCTTAGATTATACACATAGCATCAGTGGGGGCTGGATCTGGATTTTTCTCCAGATGGAATTAACAAATCAAGATCCAAACTTTACAGCCAGAGCCAGCAGATTACAGCCCCTCAGGAGACGCTCTCCTGCTCATTCGAATCCTGGTGCTCCATCACGGGGACACTTCCTGCCTCCTCTGTCCTCATCTAACCTCCCACATGAAGGGGAACTGGAACATTATCTTCCTTCTGTAATAGATGAAGGTCAAATAGTGTCTCTAACTGCTGCTCCTGCTGCTGGGCTGCTCTGACTAATGATGACTAATGTTCTACAGAGGAGCATGGGGACGTGCCACCTCTACCTTTTTAATGAGATCACGGTTCACTCCCAAGTTCGTATTTTCTCACTTTACACATGTTCCCTTGGGGTCTCCTTCACTCTCATGGCTTTAGTTTCCGCCTGCATGAGAATGATCTGTAGTGTTGTCTTTCTAATTCTGACCTCTACTATTTATTCTCAGTTCCAAGTGTCTCTCACTTCTCACTCTATAATTCACTCACTTGTTCATCATTAAATGAATATTTACAGAATGGTTACCATGGACCCAGCATGGACTATCTGAATAGCTTACTAAGAAAATGGCAATACCTTATTTTGTTGGATCTGCTACTCCTGTTCTCACCCCATTATCCCATTTTACTGACATATTCTTCCAGGGTGAGATTATTTTATCTCCAGAGCTCCTCCTACTATTGGAAACTTCTAATTTCCTTTTAAGCCAGACTCATCCTTCCCCTGAGGTGAAGCCCATATGTTTAGCTGTATCTACACTGATCATCTCTTCCCCCTAAACTTGCCCCACCTTCAATAGTCCCTAAACCTAAAAAAGGCTCTAGCAACTTCAAGACTCCCAAACCAAGCACACGGGGCTCACCCCAAATCTGCCCTCTCCACTCTGCCTCTACATTCTGTCATTCCTGCATATTTTCCACCCTTGATGTCCTTTGTACTGGCCTCTCCTCTCCAACCTGGCTCCTGGTATTGAACCCTAGAACCTCATAACTGCTTGCCCATGCTACTATAAATAACTTTTCATTAACTCCTCCCCACTTTCATCTCTTCTTGTTTCCTCCACCCATTCTTTCTGTTGCTGCTAGAGAAATCTTTTAAGACACACATTGGAGAAGACCACTTCTCTTTTTCTCTACACCGGTGTCCCATGTCTGAAGAATGGAGTCCAAACCCTGTATCATACGTGCTGCTCTATGATCTGGCCCTGCCTGCGGCTCTGGTGTCACTTCTTTCAAAGTCCCACCTCAGAGCTTCCTCTTCCTGTCTCACTCCACTGAAGTTCTCAGAACACCCAAGATGTTTGACAACTTATCTTTGTTCTATCATGCCCAGTTATATGTGAAACTCCTTCCCCCTCCTGTCTGTCTAGCGACAAGTTACTTCTTTTGAAGTCTTAGCTTCAGGATCACTTCCTCTGTGGAATGGAGTCAACACTCTTTCTCTTCTGGTAGAACCAACCTATGTTGCCTGTGTCCCCCATGCTACCCCAGTTGCGCCTTATCATAATACCTGGGATAGGTGGGGGCAGTTGGGCTAGCAAGATTTTAAATCTCCTGCAGGCAGAGGTCATATTTTGTCTTTGCATCTCCAGTGCTTACCAAAGTGACAGGCATTTAATATGTGCTTTTAATCATTTAATGAATATTAAGTAAATAAATGCATATTGAGGGTATTTATCCTGAAAAAGGATTCTCTAGTTGGATATTTTGTCTGCTTTTTAGGAATTATTTTCCTTGTTAGTGTGACTAATGTACTCTGCTTCCCTCTAAGGGAAGACAACAACAAAGGAAAACCAGTTTATGTTTTGGCATGAGACATACATTAGCTTAAGTCACTGGACAGTGGGATTGTAAACCAAGAGAACTAGAGTAGGCTGCAGCAAACATTTGCTCCAACTCTTTCATTTTCACAGAGGTGGAAAGTAAGCCCATTAATGATGTACCATGACATCGCATTACTAATTAATAGCAGAATTGTCCTATCATGTTAGAAAGGCAATCTTTGTTGAGCTTTGACTGGATACCAAGTACCGCTCTGGGCCACTGATAGATGTTTACTCCATAAGCTTGGCCAAAAATGTGCAGCTGCCAGGTTTATAATTCACAGCTTATGTTTTCTTCCTATGCCTCTCAGGGCTACCATACTTGAGGATGCATGTTTCTTCCTTGGGTCACTGTGAGAGGTTGCCTCGTCACTTCTGGGATCTTGAGCATCTCATGGATTGCCTACAAGCCTTCCTTGGTTCCTGACATTGACCTCATGAACTTTGGGCAGAAATCTCCTCTTTCCCATGAATGACTCCATCAGATTTAAGTTCCCAAGGTAAGTTCCATAGGCCCTTGATTTTCCCTTTGCTTGTCTATTCTGGTCTTTCCCATAGGGTTCTCATCAGGACGGTGGGTCCCTGCATGGCCTATCTGTAGCCCTGCTCCATCTGTCACTCAATTTCCCTATTTACTCACAAAGCACCAGTATGCCCCAGGTGCTTCTTTGTCACTATTTGAAACCCATCAAAGGGCTTATTGTTTCAAATGAACTTAGGTTGTGAGGTTTCAGAACTATTTAGACAATTACATGGAATTCATTGAAACAAAAAAGATGGTTACTTAACATGATGCTGTAAGAAGGTGAGAGTGGCCAAAATCATGATCAAAAGGTGAAATAAGAACACGGTACAGACAGAGTTAAAAAAGAAATTAAAGCAATGGCCAATTTGATAATCATAAAGATTTAGAGGAATTCAAGTTGTCCATATTATTAACATTCTATCTTCCAGAAGATGCAGACAATAGAATATGATTATGAGCGACAGATATAAATTTGAAAATATCAGATATGCAAAACACAGCTCTTCCCAAAGCCCTTGATACTTAGGAGAGGTCAGAGGTTTGTGCAGGGTTTTATCCGTTGGGTATGCATATTCTGTATCCACTTACATAAGTGTGTTTACCTGAAATATGCCTCAATCCTGGATGGTTTGAGTCAAATACTCCATGTTTTGTGGAATGGCAAAAAACTGGTGTTGATTTCTTTTTGTGTATAGCAGCTGTTTCAATTCATGTACACAATCTATCAGTAAGTTTCTTAGCTTGCCAGTTTTGCTAGCTTTATGGAGAGAAATAAAACAAGGAAAAATGGAAAACTACAAATAAGTCACATTTCCTGAGTTCTTACTTTGTTGAGCACTTCATGTTATACCATTTAATCTTCTCAACAATCCTGTAAGGTAAGTTCTTTTGCCATTCTTATAAGTGAAGTAACTAAGGATTTAGAGAAATAAAAAGTAACTTACCCCCAGTCACATAGTTACTAAGTGAAGAGCTAGGGTCTTAAACCTAGTTTTGAACCCAATATTCTGAACCACTGTTTGTTTTTGAAAATGGCTAATACGACTGCTAAAGAAAACCAACAACAGTGTGATGTGCAGTCCAAGCTTGCCATGGGATATTCTTATTACATAGGCTTGATTTGTTGCAGGACACTTCATGAACTAATAATGAAAAAGAAGGAAAGAGAAATTCCTTAATTAAGTGGAAGTTTATACCTTAAGTATGGATAGTCCTAAAGCCATACAGAAATCCAAGTAATTAAAGTTGAATGAATAGTTTGTGTAACAAAAAGCAAAAAAAAAAAAATCAAATCAAAGCCATAAAACCTACCCAAGGGTGAAGAAATAATCATGAAATAATCAGAAGAAAAAGAGTCTACCTCATGAAACAGGGACATGGGGAGATATTTAAACAACACAGCTGTCAATCTTTCTGTGAATCGTAAATAGCCTATCCATCACCTGGAGAGTCAAGGTGGCTGGATCTCTCTCCCCTCTAGTTACTACACAGAAATTTTGAGATGTGCATGTGTTATGCTTGGGGTTTGCATCTTTTAGGACTTTGAGTGTTAAGTGTTTTATGACACTTGTGTTTGAGGGTATTTTCTTTCTATTAAATCATTCTTCCTTTTAGGAACATCAGAAAAATATGTATGTTTCTCCACCCTGTTCCCTAGAGCATTTTGTTCTTTCACCTTTTTTAAAATGTTCTCCACTTTCAAAAGCATTCTGCACTAAAAAAAGTGCTCTCATATACTCAACCCATAAGTGTGAAAAACCATCCAGAGATAGGCTTTTTTTTTTTCTTTTTCTTCTTCTTTTTATTTTTAGTCAGCTTTGAGACTTCTAGGAAGAGGAATTGTATTCTAAAAGTTCTCTTAAAGAGGGAAGTCATAAAAAATGGTGACAACGATCCAATTTAGAAGAGAGGATATAACAACTTCAAAAGTTCGGAGACTTTAAAGAGATATTGACAAAAGAATTATATTATCAAGTAGTTTAAAAAATAGTAACGAACAATTTTTATAAATACCAAGTTATCAATAAAGCATGCTAAATAATCTAAGATCATCATTAAAAATGTTGATAAGGACCTAATGGGATCATTTACTTCACCAAAGCCATTTAGTCTTACTGACACAAATCTTTTTTCAATGATTATGGCAGTATTTTATATTGCGCCCACCTTTTTCTACTATAATGAAAACAGAGAAATTTATGATACAGAAGCTGGCAGAAACCTAGAGTAGAACTTGTGCATTTCTGAATCCAAAACTGGAAAGGGACTAGATGAGTATAAGATAATACTATTTCATTCATCACTATTATTAAGTCTACTCTTATTAAGGTCACTGCTTTCTCCAGGCACCAGGATCCTTTTAAAATAAAATTGCTCCCACATCTTTTAAGCCTACTAAGTCACTACAGTCGACTTGCAGAAGCAATTGCTCTCCTGGACATTTATCATCCCTCCAACCAACATCACGTAAAGCCCCTGACTGTTTGAGCCAAAAGCAGGAATTATGGTAAGAGTTACATGTTTTCAATAACTACGGAGAACACAGATTTCACTGTAAACACAAAGTAGTTCAGTCAGTAGTTTTGTAGTTTTAGACCAATGTGCCTCATCTAAGGTTTGAGATATGGGAACAATTAACAGGGCAGAGTTTATGCAGGATGAAAAATTATTGTGCTTTCCTTGGAAGAGTTAAAAGGGAAGTTTTTCACCCCTGCATGACTTGTAAGGTGAGTTATTAGGTTGTGTGGGCCAGAGAGAAGGACCTTCACTCATTAGTCTTCATAAATATTTACATGTTAGAGTTAGTCATCCATCCTTTTCTTGGCTTTATTTCACCAAACATGATTTCTTTTTGGAAGAAAGTATCAGTAAATAATTAACATAGTTTTCCTATGTGCCTTATTTCAAGAGTCATCATTCCCAAGGAAAGGCCTCATGGTGAGTGAGATTTCTGGAAATCTACTCTACCAGTCACCAATCAGCCTCAAGTCACCGAGGATGCAGGGCTCTTCACATGTCCTCTGGACCCCCGTCTGCACTCTCCAGCAGGATAACAGGCCCTCCAAGACTGGATGGCCTTCCCTCCACCCTCTGTTCTCAGAAAGGGTTCAGCAGGTGCAGGCTCAGCCTGCTGAGCTGCGCTTCTGAGTACTAATCCCCAGAGTCCCTTTTTGGGATAGTTCACAACTACTGAGTCCCGAAGCTGACTACTCACCACAAACCAGTTATCAGGCTGCAGAAGCAGTTTGAATGCTAACCCTCTTATTTTCTGAGATGCCAAGTTTTCATTTGTTCAGGTTTGCCTCTCAGCCCATCACTAGGAACTCTGTGCCTCTGTTTTATCAACAACAGGGTCAAACAAGATGACTGGTGAAGGCCTTTTGCACACTTAATTTCCTTCCTCTTTTTTTTTTTTTTGGTACCAGGGATTGAACTCAGGGGCACTCGACCACTGAGCCACATCCCCAGCCCTATTTTGTGTTTTATGTAGAGACAGGGTCTTGCTGAGTTGCTTAGCGCCTCGCCATTGCTGAGGTTGGCTTTGAACTTGAGATTCTCCTGTCTCAGCCTCCCAAAGTGCTGGGATTACAAGCGTGAGCCACCACGCCCGGCTTCCTTCTTCTTTGAAACTATTTGTATTACCACAGTCTGCCTCTGAAATTTCCTTACTATTTCCTTAGTACACATTTGTAGAAACTATACACAGTGCTTACTGTGTATCTGACTCCCAAGTGTTCACATCCTGGCACACTTTAGAGCTTTTGAAACAGAGATATTTTAGATATTTATTAGAGATAGAATAGCAAAAGCAAGATAGCCTGAATATTGGTTAGAGTAGGAATACTTGAAAAGTGCATATTTTATGAAGGCTTACCAATTTACGAAGAGAGACAAATTCCTTTCTAAATATCCCAATCCATGCGGTGCTCTGGGGAAAGGCTCCATTTAACCATAGTCCACTTCTGCGTGATTAAAATTTTCCTAGAATTGAAATTCTCCTCAAGTCCTATGAGCATCCAATGGTAGAGCTCAATTTCTGACAGCCACACTGTACAACTCCAGTGGGCTGGTCTAAGATAAGATAGTGCTTCTCAAACTATCTCTAGCAAAAGAATAGTTAATTTTTTTTCCAATCCATGAACAGTTAACACTTCTATAAAATATTATTTAAAAATTAAAAGAAAAATATAAGCCTCCAATTAAAAATTATTTATTCAGCAGACATATCATTACTCATGTCAGTTTGCGGTGATAGTTTTTAATACTTCATCTTAGTTTCTTTGATCACTGGTGACACAGTTTCTGGACTTCTACTAGCCCATAGGCCAGCCACACTCTGAGCAGCTCTCATGGGTCTAGGACATAGATTCTATGTGAATGGTGTCCCCTATAGTTGTACAAAGGTCCTGCTTGGGCCCCAGGCATTTTGAGAGTTTGATTGTACAGCAGGAACAACCACGTTTGTAATGTATTTTAAAATGGGCTAGTGAAAACTGTCAAACGAGACTTCGGTATGTTAGGCAAATTAATTGGTTATAGACAAAAAACAAGGCACTACTGTCCTTATTCCAACCTTATTTTTGAGCCTTTAGTCCAATTTGGAGTTGGGACTTCACATCCACGCTCATTAGTTATCCAGTGCCCCTGGCAGTGAACGAGACCTTTTTCAGTTAACTCAGATATTCTGGCCAAAGATCAAATTGAATAATTTTCTTTCCTTATGGGAAAGACTTCCACCACTGAAATTTTCCTTCCTCTTTGAAACTATTGTGTATTACCACAGTCTGCCTCCAGAGAGCTGTCACTATAAATTTTTGAGGCAAGTACTTTTTTCTGCCAGGTGAAACAACTTTAAAAGGCTTGTTGCTTTATAGATGCTGCTGTCACCCAGAGCAACCCACCTATATTCAGCCATGGTCAACCCCACTGTGTTCTTCAACATGAGCATCAATGGCAAGCATTTGGGCTGCATCTCCTTCGAGTTATTTGAAGATAAAGTTAAAAAAAAAAACAACAAAAAAAAAACACACCAGAAAACTTTCATGATTTCAGCACTGGAGAGAAAGGATTTGGTTACAAGGGTTCCTGCTTTCACAGAATTAATACAGGATTTATGTTCCAGGGTGATGGTTTCACCTGCCATAATGGCACTGGTGGCAGGCAAGTCCATTTACTGAGAGAAATTTGATGGTGAGAATTTCATCATGAATCACACAGATTCTAGTATCTGGACACATGACAAATGCTGGACTAAACAAAAATGGTTCCCAAAACTGAGTGCTTGGATGACAAGGTGAAAGAGGTCATGGACATTGTGGGAGTCATGGAGTGCTGTGGGTCCAGGAATGGCAAGACCAGCAAGGAGATCATCATTGCCAGCTGCAAACAACTTGAGTGCTTCTGACTCGTGTTTATTTTAATCACCACACTGTCCCTTCTGTAGCTCAGGAGAGCACTCTGCATCCTATCTGCCCACAATATAGTATAGTTTTTGTGCTCTCATTGAAGTTCTTTGGGTTCCATATTTTCCTTATTTCCAAGTCTAGCAATCCAAGTCTAGCTGGATTGTAGAGTTGTTTATGATTAGGAATAAAAACTAAATAAAAATGACAACAAAATAAGCTTGTAAATGGGTATATATGTGTGTTTATTTCTTTCTGAGTCTTATAAATATAGCCTCAAGGAAAACACTGTTAACTAAATGTAGTCAGAACAATACTTTTATCAGAGCAGGAGTTTCACTGGTTATTTATAAAATAAGTTTGTGTGGGACCGTAGAACTCAGTCTTCCGTAAACAAGAAGCAGGAACTGTCAATACTGTCAGGGTTGGGAGAGGTACGATACATGCACTGGATTTGAAGTTAGACTTTAGTTTGATTATAGATATTTTGAGGGACAGAATCATTTAGGAGACTTAAAAGATCTTTAAGAAAAGTTTAGGACATACATCTAATTAAAGCTTCTATCCCTCTATACAAGTTTGGTGTTTCTATTCTTTTCTTGTACAGTTGGTATAAAAAGGGCTGTAAAAGTATAACTCCCTGAATATTCATTTAAAGATAAAAATAGACTTCGTAGATTATTTTTTTTTTCTTTTTCTGAATCTGATTCCCTACTGTTGCCAGAGTCATTCTATGTAGATGAAGCACTTATATTGTTCATCATTTCTCATCAGAATAAGTGTGGTCATTCAAGGCCTACTGGATCTGTCCCTATTTTAATTACTCTGGAATGTCTCTGATTACTTCCCAGTGTGAACTTTCACTGGGGTTTTGTTCTTCCAGAAACTTCTTATTTATTTATTTATTTTTTAAAATGCATTTCAAGTCATAGTACATACAGAGAGCTCAATTTTCCATCGCTCTGGTTGCAAACAAGATAGAGTTACATCATTCGTGCCGGAGGCCTTCTTACCCCCAAGTTCTTAAGGATTATGAAACTACTCCATGTGGGAAGTTCTTTCCCCTTTCTCTACCTTTTTAACCTTAAATCTTTAATCTCACCCTCAGGTAATTATTTTCTTAAATTCTTCTCACTTTTGTTTGCATCAAAAAATGTATACTTTCAATAAGTCCACTGCCCTTTCAATGCTTCCTGGTTATTTCTTGTGCATAAACTCCACATTCTTAATAAAAGCATGCATTCCTTACAGTCATGAATGAAAGAAAAGATATACTGTGTGGAAAGCCTGGACGATCCTCCCCGGGCACCTGGGGAAGGTGGGCCAAAGAAGCCCCAAGCCAACTTCTTCCTCAGGTATTTTTTCAAACCCTTAGTTAGAAAGGAATATTGCTAGTCATTGTAAATACCAATGTCAAAGACTGGCAATTTTTATCTGTAAAGGGGCAGACAAAAAGCACTCCAGGATTTGCAGGCTGGAGGATCTCTGTTGTAGCTACTCAACGACTCTGTTGCAGTATAGAAGCACCATGGACCATGCCCACACCAGAGTGTGGCTGTGTGGATAAATAAAATCTTATGGCCATTGAAATTTGAATTTCATATACTTTTCATATGTCACAAAACAGTATTCTCCTTTTGCTATTTTAAAACATTTCAAAATGTGAAAACTACTTTTAGCTTAAGGGCCATACAAAAGTAGATAGGAGACTCAGTTTGGCTGGGGAGCCATGGTCTGTTGAATTCTGACCTAGATAATTGTTTCCAAAAGTGTGGTCCACAAGCCATCTGCATCAGAATTACCTAGGGTTGGGAGTTCATAGAAAATATAAATTATGGACCTAGTGATGCAGAATTTCTGAAGATCTTAATGATATGGATAAATAGGTCTGGATCACCATGTCTGGAAGAGCTATGATGTTTTGGCCTTTTGAGTTAGTATTTGGAAATCAGTGAACAGGGTTCTATTATGAAGGGGCAATGACAGAGCAGAGTCTTCAGAACCCACTTTAAAGACATATAACCTAAGGGGGGACTTCAGTAGCTAGGATCTCATACTTTTAATCAACATTGTAGGTTCGCCTTAGAGGCAGAAAATGTAAAACTCAGGATTTCTTAGTTTGTATTTAAAACACTTGTTATTCAGAATATCAGACCACGTGGCAAATCTTTATTAAATTCAGTAAAATAGAAACACCTTCACAGAGAACAAAAGAAACTCACACACCTTATAAACAAAATGTGTACAAGACTAAAATGTAAAAAAAGCAATACTCTTTATGTTTCTATTTCAGATGAAAACCTCTGCAGCTGAGGCTTTTGTTAACCACAGAAAGTTCAGGAGAAATGATGATCTCTTTCATTATGAGTGCACAGCATCATTCTGAAGGGCATATGTAATATATTTCCTGTATAACATCATTTACCTAATACAATGGATTATAAAACAGCCTCTTTTAGGAAGGAGAGAGACCATCTGGAATGCTCTGCCCATAGGGGGCCTTTTGGTTAATGCAAATCAATTGAGGCTGGAGTATGACTCCACCTGAATAGAACAGGTCTGGTAGTTTCTGATCTGCAGACCAAAATTACCTAAATTTTGTGAGTTATTCCCAAACTCTAAAGGAAAGGAATAGATCAGGGGAAGAAATATGGATAGCCTGCAAGCCCCTCATTGACTGGGGACTTTGCTGTAACTTCCGACACTTGCTGAGATTTATTTAGCATCTTCTTGCAGGAGGCACATTGCTAAGTGCTCTGAGTGGATTCTCTTGTTTAATTCTTAAATGGTCACAAAAATAGCTACATTTTACAGGTAAGAAAACAGGCTTGGGGAGCCTAACGAACATGTCAAAGATCTCACAGTTCAAGTCAGGACTAAGATGTGAACTCAGGACCTGTTCCCCTAAGATCTATACCAGATTAACTCCCAATTCCATCATGATGAAATGAAATCAGGCTTTGTGGTAGGTTTCAACTTAGATGAAGAAACTAGAGACTGGGCTTTGTGTGGACTGTGAATAAATGGGCCGAACTTCTTGTCAAATAGCCCAGCACTCTGATGTGGCATTGTGGTAGATGGGGTAGAGACAGCCCATATTCCTGCTAGGACACTGAGCATGCTGTTAACAGCTCTGGATCACTTGGCCAAGGGGGAATATATTGTTTTTGCATTTTACAGTAATATTATTTTATAGGGGGACATAAACCAGGTGGCTTATAGAAAGAGACAATGACAGAAAAGCCTCATTAGGAATGAGGGGGACATAAACACTGGCCACTGTAACTTCATCAGAGAGAGCACCCAGATGCTGGCAGAAGTGGAAATGGGGGTGTTGGATGAAAGCTGAGATGCCAGATGCAGATTCTGAGGGTACCCAACCATTTTCAGCCAAGGGATTCATCAACACCTAGTGAGCAGGTACTGGTGATCCACAGAGAAACCATTCTTGAACATGTCTATGTTTAATGTGCCTGGATTAAACTGTTAGTAAGCTGCATGTATTAGAATCAACACATTCTCTTTTTGTCCTTATTAATTTCTGAAGTTAAAGAATGCCTTCAAGTATCACTTGGGGGAATAGTACTGGAACTAATTAGACCAAACCCTGTGCTCAGCTCATCACGCTTGATGAGGACGAGCAGATGAGCTCCCTAACACTCGAGAGCCCTGTCTGAATGATATAAAGGCACTTTCTGATATTTTAGAAGTAGAGTACAATAGAAGCAATCATCAAAAGTCTGTGTGGTATATACAGTTACTTTCACAGCATAAAGCTTTTTTAAAGGGCAGGAGTGATAAGCACAATCTCTGGTCACTTCCATCAGGAATATGGTTTTATTTCTTGGCTATAAATCATGTTGTTTAAGTATTTCACGAGATGAATATAAGTTAAAAAACTTCCTTTCATTAGTACTTTTTAATGCATATGTAACTGTTTTTATAAATTATGTTTGCATTGCTTATGTGAACTAAAGCTTTTATTTTCCACTCATCACTGTTTATAATTAATAATTTTCAAGTTTCTGAGGGAATAAATTAAAAGCAAAAAATATATAAAAAAGGCACTGTTTACTAATTGAGACTTTTGGGGTAGCTTGGATAATTCATTCTGCTGAGAAAAGAGGAGGAACAACTGGGAGATCACTGTTTCTTTATTCTGATGTCAGCTCAGATTCTGAGCATCTTTTTGTTTCTGTGAAAACCCCAGAAGTACAACTTTTCTTCCCTGTAACTGGCCATCTCAGAAGTTTCCTCATTCACTGTTTCCCTCTGTGCCTTCCCCAGGCAATTTTTCAATCTGTTAAGATACATGCCTTGAAAGGGTTCATTAAATGATGCTCTCCCTTGGGGAGGTCTTTATTAATTTGGTACATATCTATGCCATTAAATTAAGAGATTCTTCCTGGGGCCAGGATTAAGCATTCAACAAACCAAATGGTGTGCTGAAATATGCAAATTTGAATTGGAATATGAATCACATGGGAGATGCTAAAATTCAGAATATGATTCAGTTAATCTGAGGTAGGATGTAAAACTAGTTTCCTGGATAATGAGGATAGTGGACGACCTCACCTTGAGGAGCTTGAGGAGTGTAGTGTTGCTACCAGGTAAACTGAGAAGGTTTGGCAAGCTTTGCTAACAGCAGAAGAGAAGATCTGAGGCAAAAAGACCAGAGAAGCTCCCTGGCTGTGGGAAAGAGTCAGAATATTTCTCAAAGGAGATACTGCCTCTAAAAGTTTTGGATGGGACCATTTCTGGATGTGTGCTTATCCCCTGAAGCAGAGTATTTTCACATTCATTATCCCCAGACATTCAATGCCAGTAAGAACTCAGTCATAATGATAGCTGATGAAGAAAAGCAACCTTGAAAATGAATATAATAAATAGAAATTCAAGTCTTGCAGCCTTGAGGTTAAGACTACTATAATCAGAGTTTTCATGCTTTATTCTATCAGACAAGCACAGTAGAACTTTTTCTGTATCCTATCAAGTTTACTGGACAGATATGGTGACTTTTCTACTATAAGTTTCTGGAGGTCTTTTCAAAGACCTCCCTTAAGTTTGCTAAATTATAGTGACAAGGTCCCTCCTCCTTTATCCCCTGAAGGTAACAAAAGTTATCCTTTCCCTTACTTCATCCTTCCCCCTTGTCAGACACAAAGCAGGTCTTCAAAGGGCCCGGAGGCTGAGGCATGCTTGGAATTGGTATGTGTTAATAGCTCAGTGTGTGGCAAAAGTCTAGCTCTTGACAAGCACCTGCCTCCTTTTGAACCCAACAAAATTCTAACATTTTATAAACAGTTTTATTTCAAAATCTGATCTTGAAATCCTTTTCCCATAGGGCAATCCCCAAATGACCCTGTATAGTTACAAAAGCATCCCTGGAATATGAAGGAGGATCCAGTAGCCTTCAATTGGGAACCACTGCTGGAAGGTAATCCACAAGGAAAGAAATCCATATAGAATAATAAAAGGAGGGGAAATGAATCCATATATTTTAAGTTCTATTGTTGGAAAGTGTGAAGCTTTGAACAAAACTGGCAAGGAAACTCATGAATGTAAGAGGCTTTTCTGAGAGGAGCAAATAGCTAAATACTATTTACTAAACACTAAATGGTACAGGTGCAGACGTGGATGTAATACAGTTCATATCTTCTGCTAAAAGAGTGTTTAGGGACAAATAGAGGTTAAAAGTAAAGAATGCTTGTACTGCTGGACTTGTATCCATTTTGAGAATTGTAGTATAATTAGGCTAATAGCATAGTTGTATAATGTAGGAACACTAAACTAAATTCATGCTTCACAAGATATACAAGCCAGGCTGTTTGGAAGAGTAAATTGTCCTCTCAACTAATCAGGTCCTTGTTGGCATGGATTCCTAACTGTAAGAGATGCACTGACTACTTGCTGAGTGTGTGGAGGGTGGAAACACTTGGGCAACCGCTCCATTAACAATTTTTAAAGGGCCAGGCATCTCCCATTCTGGAAGGCATAATATGCCTCTGTTGTATTCTTTTGAGGAATTTTGAAGGGGGATAATGGAAATGCCAATAATCTTACTTAATGAACTTTGACCTGAAGAAATGAGGAGATGGGGGATCGGTTCCAAGATGGCAGCCTAGACAGAGGAGGCATTCCTAGTCTCTCCAGGACTGGGGTTTAAAGTAGTGGAAACACTGTTTCTAAGTGAGTTTTTAGAGGACACCTCACAGCTGTCTCTACACAGGAACTTTACTTGTGTGCCTGCAGGGTTGTCAGGCCCCAGCGTTTGTATAGGACCTCAGCCCCAAGCTGGCGCATGACCCCACTCATGCACTCCAGTGCAGACTCTAAAACCTGCTCTGGCACAGGATCTCCAGCTCCAGCGCCCACACACCCTGTAGGACCCCTAGCCGTTGCTCCTACTCTGGACCCCTGGATCCTGTGCAGGACCCCTGGCTACTGCTCTTGTGTGGATCTCTATCTACCAGGGCAGAACCTCCCTGTTCACCTATACCTGGGGACACGGGACAGGATCTGGAGACAAACTTTTACTTCTACACAGCACACCACAGAGCTGCATCTCTGAACATGTCACCCAACACCACTGTCCAGCCCAGCCCTTCACCCTATCTCTGAAGCAGACGGCTTCTTTGTGAGACTCCAGCTTCATCATCTTTGACCTGAGTGGGCAGATACCAGTAAGCAACTCCACCTACTGGAAGAAAAGGGAAGCAATCCTATTTATTTACATTGAGACATTTTCTTTTTTCTTTTTTCTTTCTATTCCCTCTTTCTTTCTTTCTTTCTTTCTTTCTTTCTTTCTTTCTTTCTTTCTTTCTCTCTCTCTCTCTCTCTCTCTTTCTTCCTTTCTTTTTCTTTTCTCTCTCTTGCACTTTTCCTACCCTCACATCCTCAACATTTGTGAAACCAAGTATGTTTTTATGCATTAGGCTGCTGTGGACTGGGATATCTGATTAGTATACTACAGTTGTATTACATAGTCTTGTAACTTCCACTTCTACATGTTTTATTTTTCTTAATTTTTATGTCTCCTCATTAGTTCTACTCTATTTTCTTCCTACTTATTGGTCTTCCCCAAATCTCTTTCTATCTTTTCTATTAATAGCCAACTTCTTTTGAATTCCTCTTTCATGTTTTCTAGGATCTAATAACTATATCCTCACTTCCTACCTCCCTGACATCTCATCTGACACCCCACCCCTGGTTCTCTCTAGCCCACCAGCAGATACTGTAGACCCTTGTGCAAACCTATTGTTTATATAGTACATGCGAATTGAATGCATAATTTCTGTAAATTGTGACAAAACTGTAAATTTAGGAGCTATTAGGAGCTACTTGGTTCAAAACTACATATTGTATGTATTGAAGTTAGTCAATATTGGTCTCCCCCTTAAAGAAGAGGTATTGGAACCCTGTAGGGAATATATAAGCCTATAGGATAAAAACTGTGACATCTCTGATCTGCAGTGCTAGAAGGGAAAACACACAAACAACATGAAAAAACAAGGGAAGAAAGTGCCTCAATCAAACCCAGATACTACATTACTAGAATTCATGGTCAGCACAGCAGAAGAAATGTCAGAGAAGGAGTTTAGCATGTACATAATTAAAATGCTCTGTGAATTAAAGAATGATATAAGAGAGCAAACCCAAGCAGCAAAAGATCATTTCAGTAAAGAGCTACATAGGCAAATACAGGAAGCAAAGGATTACTTCAATAAGGAGATAGAGATTCTGAAAAAGAACCAAACAGAAATCCTTGAAATTGAAAGAAACAATAAACCAAATTAAAAATTCAATAGAAAGCATCACCAACAGATTAGATCACTTGGAAGACAGAACCTCTGACAATGAAGACAAAATATTTAATCTTGAAAATAGGGTTGATCACACAGTGAACATGGTATGACACCATGAACAGAACATCCAAGAATTATTAGATAGCATGAAAAGACCAAATTTAAGAATTATTGGGATAGAAGAAGGCATAGAATTTCAAACCAAAGGAATGAACAATCTATTCAATGAAATAATATCAGAACATTTTCCAAATAAGAAGAATGAATTGGATAATCAAATACAAGAGTCTTACAGGACAACAAATATACAAAATCACAATGCATCTACACCAATACACATCATAATGAAAGTGTCTAGCATTCAGAATAAGGAGAGATTCTTAAAAGCCACAAGAGAAAGGAATCAGATTACATATAGGGGGAAATAACTTAGAATCTCTGCAGATTTCTCAACCCAGACTTTTAAAGCTAGAAATGCTTGAAGCAACATATACCAAGCTCTGAAAGACAATGGATGCCAATAAAGAATCTTATATCTAGCAAAATTAAGTTTTAGATTTGATGATGAAATAAAAACTTTCAAGATAAACAAAAATTAAAAGAATTTACAGCAAGAAAGCCTGCACTACAGAACATTCTTGGCAAAATACTGCATGAGGAGGAAATGAAAAACAACAATGAAAATCTGCAAAGGGAGGAACTGCAGTAAAGGAAAGGCCAATCAAAGGAGAAACCCAATCAAGTTAAAAACTAAAAATAAACCAAAATGTCTGGGAATACAAATCATGTCTCAATAATAATACTGATTGTTATTAATCAGTTATTGTGTTAATGGCCCAAACTCAGCAATTAAAGACATAGACTGGAAGATTGGATTAAAAAAAAAAGATGCAACAATATGCTGCCTCTAAGATACTCATCTCATAGAAAGAGACACTCGCAGTTTGAAGGTGAAAGGATGGAAAAAAATGTATCACTCACATGAACTGCGTAAACAAGCAGGGGTTTCTATGCTCATCTGATAAAGTGGACTTCAAACCAAAGTTAGTGAAAAGGAATAAAGAAGGTCATTTCATACTGCTTAAGGGAATCATACATCAACAAGACATAACAATCTTAAAAACTTATGCCCCAGGGGCTGGGGTCATGGCTCAGTGGTAGAGTGCTTACCTAGCATGCGTGGGGCAATGAGTTCGATCCTCAGCACCACATAAAAATAAAATAAAAATATTCTGTCCATCTACAACTAAATAATAAATATTAAAAAAAAACCTGTGCCCCAAACAATGGGGCAGCCACGTATGTCAAACCAACCCTTCTCAATTTCAAGAATCAAATAGAACACAACACAGTAGTACTGGGTGACTTTAACACACTTCTCTCACCACTGGATAGATCTTCCAAGCAAAAACTAAACAAAGAATATACAAAACTCAATAGAATAATCAATAATGTAGACGTAACAGACATATATAGAGTATTCCATCCTTCAACAAGCAAATACACTTTTTATCTCAGCAGCACATGGATCCTTCTCCAAAACAGATCATATGCTATGCCACAAAGCTTGTCTAGGCAAATACAAAAGAATAGAGATACTACCCTGCATTCTATCTGACCATAATGAAATGAAATGAGAAATTAATGACAGTTTAAAAAAAAAAAGCAACTCCAACACCTGGAGACTCAATAATATGCTACTGAATGATGCACAGGTAACAGAAGACATCAGGGAGGAGATAAAAAAATTCTTAAAGGTAAATGAGAACCTGATACAACATACCAGAATCTCTGGGACACTATGAAGGCAGTGCTAAGAGGAAAGTTCATTGCATTAAGCTCACTTATTCAAAGAAGAGAAAGTCAACAAATAAATGACTACAGCTCAAAGCCCTAGAAAATGAGGAACAAACCAATACCAAAAGGAGTAGAATACAGAAATAATTAGAATCAGGGCTGAAATCAATGAAACTAAAACAAAGGAAACAATTCAAAAAATTGATAAAACAAAAATCTGGTTGTTTGAAAAAATAAATAAAATTGACAAATTCTTAGCCACAATAACAAAAAGAAGAAAGAAAACCCAAATTACTAAAATTTGTGATGAATACAGAAATGTCTTGACGGACTCCACTGAAATACAGAGGATAACTAGAAACTATTTTGAAAATCTATACTCCAGTAAAACAGAAAACCCTGAAGACACCAACAAATTTCTAGAGACATATGACCTACCCAAACTGAACCAGGAGGACATTCATGACAAACATATCAATTACAAGCAAGGAAATAGAAGATGCCCTCAAGAACCTGCCAACCAGAAAAGCCCTGGACCAGACAGATTTTCAGCTGAGTTCTACAAGACCTACAAAGAAGAACTAACTCCAATACTCCTCAAATTATTCCATGAAATAGAAAAGGAGGGAACCCTTACAAACTCATTCTACAAGGCTAGTATCACCTTGATACCAAAACCAGAGACACATCAAAAAAGGAAAATTTCAGACCAATATCTCTGATGAATATGGATGCAAAAATACTCAGTAAAATTTTGGCAAATTGCATATAAAAGAATATTAATAAAATAGTGCACCATGATCAAGTGGGGTTCATTCCAGGGATGCAAGGTTGGTTCAACATATGGAAATCAACAAATAAATGTAATCCATCATATCAATAGACTTACAGATAAGAATCACATGATTTTATCAGTTGATGCAGAGAAAATATTTGACAAAATACAGCACTTTTTCATGTTTAAAACACTAAAAAAACTAGGGATAATAGGAACATACCTCAACATTGTAAAAGCAATCTAGGCTAAACCTAAGGCCAACATCATCCTAAATGGAGAGAAATTGAAAGCATTCCCTCTAAAAACTGGAACAAGACAGGGATGCCCTCTTTCACCACTGTTATTCAATATAGTCCTTGAAACTCTTGACAGAGCAATTAGATGAACAGAATTAAAGAGATATGAATAGGAAAAGAAGAACTTGAACTATCATTATTTGCAGATGACATGATATTATACTTGGAGGATCCGAAAAATTCCACCAGAAAACTTCTGGAATTAATAAATAAATTCAGTAAAATTGCAGGATATAAAATCAACACCCATAAATCAAATGCTTTTCTATTCATTAGCAATGAACATTCAGAAAGAGAAATCAGGAAAACTACTCCATTCACAATAGCCTCAAAAAACAAACAAACAAACAAATAAACTTGGGAATCAATCTAACAAGAGTGGTGAAAGACCTCTACAATAAAAACTAGAGGACACTAAAGAAAGAAATTGAAGAAGATCTTAGAAGATGGAAGATCTCCCATGCTTGGGATAGGCAGAATCAATATTATTAAAATGGCCATACTACCCAAAGCACTGTACAGATTCAATGCAGCTCCAATTAAAATCTCAGTCATTTCTTATAGAAACAGAAAAGGCAATCATGAAATTCATTTGGAAAAATAAGAGACCCAGAATAGCCAAAGCAATCCTTAGCAAGAAGAGTGAAACAGGAGGCATCACAATACCAGACCTTATACTACACTACAAAGCTATAGTAACAAAAACAGCATGGTATTGGCACCAAAATAGACATGTAGACCAATGGTACAGAATAGAAGTCACAGAGACTAACTCACATAACTACAGTCATCTCATACTAGAGAAAGATGCCAAAAACATACACTGGAGAAAAGATAGTCTCAAACAAATGGTGCTGGGAAAACTGGAAATCTATATGCGGCAAAATGAAACTAAACCCTTATCTCTCACCATGCACATAACTCAAAGTGGTTCAAAGACCTAGAAATTAGACCAGAGACCCTGCGTCTAATTGAGGAGAAAGTAGGCCAAAATCTGCATCACATCAGATTAGGCCCCGACTTCCTTAACAAGACTCCTAAAGTGCAAGAAATAAAAGCAAGAATCAATAAATGGGATGGATTTAAACTAAAAAGCTTCTTCTCAGCAAAAGAAACAATCAATGAGGTGAACAGACAGCCTATGTTCTGGGAGCAAATTTTTGCCATATGCATATCAGTTAGAGCACTGATCTCCAGGATATATAAAGAACTCAAAAAACTTAACACCAAAAAAAAACAAAAAACAAAAAACAAAAACCCAATAAATAAATGGGCTAAGGAGCTGAATAGAAACTTCTCAGAAGAAGATATATAATCAATAAACAAATATATGAAGAAATGTCCAACATCTCTAGCCATTAGAGAAATGCAAATCAAAACTACTCTCAGATTTCATCTCACCCCAGTCAGAATGGCAGCTATCCAAAATACAAGCAACAATAAGTGCTGGCGAGGATGTGGTTCAAAAGGCACACTCAAACATTGCTGGTGGGACTGCAAATTGGTACAACCTATTTGGAAAGCAATATGGAGATTCATTAAAACCTTGGAATGGAACCCCTATTTGACCCAGCTATCCCACTCCTTGGCCTATACCCTAAAGACTTAAAAACAGCATACTACAGTGATGCAGCCACTTCAATGTTTATAGCAGCACAATTCACAATTGCTAAACTGTGGAAGCAACCTAGATGCCCTTCAATAGATGAATAGATAAAGAAACTGTGGCATATATACACAATGGAATATTACTCAGCAATAAAAGAGAATAAATTATGGCATTTGCAGGTAAATGGATGGAACTGGAGAACATCGTGCTAAGTAAAGTAAGCCAATCCCAAAAAACCAAAGGCCGAATGTTCTCTCTGATTAGTGGATGCTGATCCATAAGGGGGTTGGGGGTGAGGAGCATGGGAGAAATGGACAAACTTTGGATGGGGCAGGGAGGAGGTGGGGGAGGGGAGGGAGAATGGGAGTAGCAAAAATGGTTGAATGAGATGGACATCACTACCCTAGGTACATATATGAAGACATGAATGGTGTGACTCTATCTTATTTGCAACCAGAGAGATGGAAAATTGAGCTCTATATATGTACTATGACTTGAAATGCATTTGAAAAAATAAATAAAAAAGTTGATGATAAAAAAAATGTGGAGATTATTTACAGGGCTTTCTGCAGACAAAAGAGATACTGAAAGTTTTCCAGGAAGAAGTAACACCTCACCCGAATTCACAAGGATAAATAGGAGTTTGTCATAAAACATAGAAGGAAATGGATTTATTTATTTTTTTCTGGTGAGAATAAATAATTTGCAATAACAAGGATGAATTCAATAACTGTTTTGTGTTGCTAGGAGAAATTAAGTTCCATGAAGGCAAATATTTTTCATGTTTTGCTCACTACTGTTTCATAGAACTGCTAATGGTGTCTGAAACATGGTAGGTGTTCAATGAATATTGGTAGAACGAAAAATGAATCAAGTGATAAAGGGCAATGAGTGATGTAAGATGGAGCTGAAGAGATTGGTATGGACCAGGCAATAAAGAATTTTGATGTACAGTTGAGTCTGGTCAATCTTAGAGGTCTGGGAGAACCACAGGAGTTTTTAAGAGAAGAAAATTTCATTTGTTCTATAAAAGAAGAAATACAGAAGAAGATGTATCTTCTTGATAAAAGTAGATATTATCTGGGTGGCCATGGGTGTGGTGGTATGGTTACAGATAGTATAGCAAAAGAGCTATAAGCAACAAAACCTGGGGAATGTTGGTTTTTGAGGAGTGGACTAAGAAAGGGATTTATAAAAGGAGTCTGAGACAAAGTAGGAGAATGTCCAGAGGAGATTGGTGTCCTGGGAGCCAAGAGAGGAGAGATTCTGGAAGAAATGAGAAATCCCTTAGGACAAATAGGAATAGCCATTGTCAAGAGAAGATTTTCAGAAGAATGGTGGGGACAGAAACTATACAGAAGTAGGTTGGGAGGTAAAAGGCATGTAAGGAAGCAGAGATGTGAAATGAAGCCTATTCCTCCAAGAATAGCTCTCTTAAAGGATTTGTAGAATAGAGTGGGATAGATGCAGGTACATAAAGGGATGATCTTTCAAGAAAGTTGGCTGTGAATGAAAGAAAAGAGAAAGGATCATTACTGGAGGGCAATGCAGAATCAAGGCAATGTTCTTAAAGGGTGGGATAATTTGGGGCAAGTATATAAGCTAGGGTAAGGCACCCAGAGAAAAAGAAGTTATAATATTTTCCCTGATAAGAAAGATACTGATGAAGCAGCTCCTTGTAGACAGAGGTGAGTTCCTTCAGATCAAGGTGAAGTTAGTGTTCTTGAATCGAAGACCTACAAGTCTTCCTCTAAAACCAGAAGGGAAGAAGAAATGATAGGCTAGTTTCTAAGGTGTGAGAGAGGAATTTATACATAAGCCCTTGGAATGATGGCATATTAAATTGGCCTCAGCTCAATGTGGATGGTATTAATGTATTTTACACATTGTTTTGTGGCTTTCCTTCTCTCCCTAAAGTCATTAATGTTTTCATTTATTTATTTTTTTCTGTATACAGAGTGACAAGTAGAATTTAGAAGACCTCCCAAGTCACTTTAAATGGCTGGCATAAATATTTTGAATATTTTTAACATATAGAAAATACATAGCTAAAATGAAATAGTCATCCCAAATTTATATCCATTTCACTGGAATGGATTTTTTATACTTCTCTCACTAAATTTTATTTGAAATTTAAGTGGAAGTTTTACTTTGGAACAACTTTTGCCAATCTATCAGAAGATGCTTTGTAACATAAAACTGTTTTTGAAATGAAATGCATTATCATACTCATTAAAATTCAATCTCCTGGAAATATAAAACTGATTTATCTAATACACTACAAAATTCTCCATAAACATGCCCCACATTGTGAAATAATGTAATTAGAAGGAGAGGCAAAACATAATACATTTTCTTTAAATTTTAGGACAATTAGCATAACTTTCATTAATGTGGTATAATAACTGCAATTATTTTCATTTGCACTTTTTGGTAGAATGTATATTCATTAAAAGTCTATGGTTTCATGTTCTGCAATATGAAAATGAGCATGACTTTATAATGTTTTATAGCCAGATAATGCTGTAGGTGATTTCATTCATTTATGCAACAAATAAGAACCTATTATATGTAAGCATTGTGATTTGGCAGTCTTTGGGGCAAAATTTCTGGAGTTTACCATCTGGAATTCTCTTGTATGTAGCTCTAATTGCACACAGTACACTATAAATTTCTGCTCATATGCATGAGCAATTAGTACTCCAGAGGCCAAACACGTTCTTGACATGACCAGGATAATTGCCAAAATATAATTTATTACCCACTAGAGGCAGATGGTTATTGTTGTGGTTATTTAGGTATTAAAATGTATAGAACCAGGAAAATTTGAGACTTATTTGGCAAATTTATTATATACTGGTTATTTTTAGAGTTGGTGTTACTTTTTTTAAAAAGTCTTAATGACTCTAAAAGTCTTTAATGCACTAGGATTCCTTCCCTACACTTAAAAATAATTTACATGAACTGACTGAACGTATTTTATGTAATTGTAAATTTGATCATCTTTTTTCTACAGTTTTAGAATTATTGGTTAAAATCATCACTGCCTCTTTCCTTTTCCATCCCTCATTTTTTTGGAAATTTCATATTCTGCTACTACTGCCAAGTAGCATAAGGTTAACAAACTTAGGACTGTGAGCTCAAGGGAATTACTACTGTGGATTAGGAGGAGGCAGAAGTTAGGTTTATGATTAATATGTAAAAAATAGACTATAATTTATGATTCCTTTCTCCTGAGGTCCAAAACTAATGAAGAAGGCAGAATTGTAACTCAGAAACCTTGAGAATGCTAGAGTTTGAGATGATATGGATTTTGCACATTATCTTCAATTTAAAAATGAGAAGCTGGTGGCCAGAAAACCTAACCAACATGCTCAAACTTGCTGTGTCTATTAGCAGTACAGATTGTACTAGAAACCTGGTATTCTGATTTCAGTTATATGAGTTTTTCATCATCTCATGCCAATAATTCTGTATGTTTTCTTCTGAGGATATTGTTGAATGGCAAATTTTATAGTCATATAACTAGTATCACTGGTGGGTTAATTTATAGAATTAATGTTATTACCCATTTGAGGTAAACTCTGTAACAAGAATTTATTTTGTTAACTGTCCCCATATTTAGAAAAACACTTGGTATATTTGTGGAGTGAACAAAGAGGAAGAAGAAAGACAAATTAGGCAAATGCTTGGTACATGACCAAAGAGAACAGAGCTTGGCTATGGTCACTTTAGAAGCCCAGACACAAGAAAATCTGTAGAAAAATAGTTCTGCCTGTTTCTCTATACTCAGCCGCATTACTTGACTCACACATGCATCTTCCTGATTTTGTTTTGTGGCTATCCTTCTCTCCCTAATGTCATAACAATAAAATAACTCAATAAATGTGCATGAAAAGCTCTGAGAGAAAAATGGGAAATAAGATATGGTCCTTGCTCTTGAGGGAAATTAGCTATTTTACATTAGGATTTTAAAAACCAATAAATTCTTCTGAATTGGCATTTCTAGTATATATCCACTAGGGCAATTATAGTCATGACTGTGATGAATGTGTGTCTTCACACTTTCTTTATTTGCATTTAAGGTATTCTCAAATTAGCAAATGGGGTAAATAAAAGGTTAAGAATAGATCAGTAATTAACAGTTATATCCTGTTACATGCATATTGAATTTGCCATCTATAAAACACTTTTGCTATCTCTTCTTTCATTTATATTTAGAAATGCCCAACAGATATATTTTTAAATAGAATAAATTGATAATTAACCCCACTTACACTTAACTCATGTGTGTGCATGTGTGTGTGTGTGTGCCTGCATGTGGGCTAGGGATGGTGTAGAACAGGGTACTTTTTGAGTCAAAGTGGAACTACAGTTCTAAAATTTTTATTTTTATGGTACTTGAACTTTATGATAAAGGGCTGATTGAAAAAATAACTTGTTTCCAAGTCTCCTTGACACAATGGTTGTCATTTCCCCCCTCATAAGCTTTAAATGAATGATGCAGGGAAATATTAAGTACCACAGCTCTTCCTTTTGGAACCTGCCACAGAACATCTCACATAACTTAGACATTGGCACAAACAGGAATGTTAGCTCTCTTGGTGATAAGAAGTTGATCTCACTTGAGTTGAATGGCAGAAAATAAAGATAATCCAGGATAAAAAAAAGGGAGAAAGTATGATCTCCTTTCCCCATGTATATACAAAATCACAGTATATGCAAATAAATGCATACCGCAGATTCAAACATGAAGGGGGCTTTGTTCTCAAGTGACCAAAAACTGCCTAATTGATCAGACTGACTTCTTATCAATTAGGCAACCAAATAGAAGAAAAATTCATTTTTTTCCCCCAACTGATTTGAATGGTCATGTTAACTCAAAATATTTGATCCTGTTGTCAAATTTAATTCTAAATTCTCATCCCTATTTTACTCAGCACTTGACACAACTGTTTACCCCTTCCATCTTGAAACATTTTCCTTCATAAAGCGGCAGGAATCCCTCTGTGAATGCTTCTTTTCCTTCACAAATCATGCTTTTATTATAGCCATTTGCTAGTCACCCTCCTGATCTTTAAAACTGGAAGTTATCAGTCCTCAGAATGTTTCTCTTGCTTATTTATAGTTACTCTCTAGATGTTCTCTAACAGTGTCCAGCTTTAATTACCCTCCACGTGCCAATCATCTCTACTTGGATAGTTAAGAGGCATCTCAAGGTTGAAATGGTCCAAACACGGCTCTTGATTCCCTCTTCTTCCCGCCACGCCCATGCTCATCTAACACATTCCTCTTATCAATAAAGGGCAACTCTGCTCTTCTAGTTACTTAGGTCAAAAACCTTGCAGGCTTTGATTCATCTTTCTCTTATATCCCCCATTCCCATCCATTGTCAAATCCTGTGGTTCTTCCTTTGAATATATTCAGTCCATTTTCCACCCCCTTCACTCCTATGGTCCTTGTCCAAGCTTTCTTCATCTCTCATGTGGATTGCTGTGAAAGCTGCTTGCTCGTCTTTGTGTTTCCATCCTGGCTCACCAACGGTCTTTCCTCAACACAGCAGCCTGCATGAGCCTTTTGCAGTGTTATGTCACTCCTCTGTTACCACAGCTCATCATTTCATTCAAAAGTGAAATCCAAAGTCCTTTTTATGGTCTATGGCTACACCAGACTACCTTATCCTTCTGGCTCCACCCCCAACCAATCTCTCTGATCTCCTCTACCATTCCACCTCTTCCCTGCTAAGCTTCAGCCACAGTACCCCCTTGTTGCTGACCTGTCTACACCAAGCACAGCCTGCCCCAGGACCTTCCATCTGCCTTGGATGCTCTTCCTTGGATATCCATACAGTTTGCTGCCATATTTTCTTTAGATTTCTGCACTCCAAGAGAACTGTCTTCCTTGCCCACTACTATTTACTTGCTCACTACTTTCCTCTTTCTGACCTTGTTTTCCAGTTTTAGTTCTTTCTAACACCCAGCATACATTTCATTATTTGTTGTCTAATTTCTCTTAGGAGGTTATGTTCTTGAGGCAGTCTTTGTTTTGATGACTGCCATATTCTCAACACCTATACCGGTGCTGGGCACAGAGTAAATCCTCATCAAACACTTTCTAAATGCAGAGCAAAGGAAAGCAGACAGAAGCCATCAAAGATTTTTTCCATAAATTTTGGGGAAACTGATATAATGTAAAATCTTATAGTCAGGCCAGGAGCAGTGGCACATGTCTGTAATTCCAGTGGCTTGGAGGCTAAGGCAGGAGGATTGCAAGTTTAGAGCCAGCCTCAGCAACTTTTTGAAGCCCTAAGCAATTTAGCAAGACCCTGTCTCAAAATAAAAAAAATAAAAAGGGCTGGGGATGTGGCTCAGTGGTGAAGCACCCCTGGGTTCAATTCCTGTACAACAACAATAACAACAACAACAACAACAAACTAATAATCAGAAGATTTCAATTTAAGTTTTGTTTCTGATACTTTTAAGTGGTATGACAACAACTCTGCAAGAATTCCCACCATCTCCTCTCTGACATCCTCAGGGTCATCTTTGCATCAATTTCCCGTATATGTATGTCTTCTGAGATCCCTGGCGTTTTCATGTTCAGGAATGGATTATCTTGTTATGGATATATACTTAGACGACTTACATTGGAGAACCCTAAATTGTCCATTCCCTTGCCTAGACACATATCCACTGAACTTTGGGCAAGCCTAAGTCTAATTCTAAATTCTTCTCTAAAACAGTTGAAAAGGAGAATCTGAGAATACTTTTTGAATATTAATAGATATACTGGTGGCTTGAGCGTACCTCAAAAGCCCAAACAAAATCACAATACGAAAGTTTTCTCTTGTGATTTGACAACCAATAATTATATGTCCCTGAGGTTCAGGTCAAGGTATAGGTAACATATGAGGATGATCAAAGGTGAAGTGCTTACTACATTTGTGAACTCAAACCATTCCTCGCATACTCTGTAGTATCACAGAATGGAATTTCCCAACTTTATTTCCTGTGCGTGTATATGTATGTGCGTGTCTATGTGCATGTGTGTGTGTGTGTGTGTGGTTAATGGTATCTAGAAGAGTTCTTACCAGTGGAATATGGAAAGAAGTAATATACACTCCTTCTAGCACTGGCCCCTGAAGCCTTCTTTATGATACTGCACTTTGTCATTTCTCATTTTAGCTGTGAGCTGGTTAGGGAGCACCTGGTAGGGGATGTCTTCTGAGACCGAGATGATCTAGTGGTTCAACAGTATTAAGAGATCCACCAGAGAAAAGAAGCCTGGATCTCTGCTTGGAGGAGAGCTGCTTAAGAGATCTGCCAACCAGGAACACATGTGCTGGAAATTACATGAATGGAGAGCAGAATGTTACTGTGTTAAGTTACTAAGACTTGAGGGCATATTTGTTAATATAGCAGCCAGTGTAGCATGCCATTTACAAATCATGTTGCAGATTTGTTACTTGATATACTATGCCACATGTGTTTTTATATACTGACACAAAATGGAAAGTCAGACTATCTTGAATAATATTCAATGTGGAATATCCATTTTGATATTCTCCTAATCTCTCTGAATACCAATATTTTCAAAGAACCCGTGCTTTTCTGTCAAAAATATTCCTGTATCAGATCCTTATGATTGGTGAGTCTTCAAATTTGTTTTGCTTCTTAAATGTGTTTTGATGATTTCTTAAGTATTTTATTGTTTATGTGGTGTTGGTGGATTGTAATTCCTAACTACTTCATTAAAAGTATCTTTTATAGCTTTACCAAGTGACTGCTTGAATACTTCTCTAAACAAAAAGCAACGTGAAGCAAATACAAAATACAAAAATATTTGGGGGTAAAGGGAATAATGCCTGAAACTTACTCTCAAATAGTTTAGAAACACACACACACCTTATAAAATCATTATGGTCAAATATTAACAGTAACATGGTAAATAATATATGTTGTACTTGCATGTTTTTCCTGTGACTCTGAAATTATTTATTTATTTAAAATTAAAAAAAAAATTCTTTAGTTATACATGGACATAGTGTCTTTATTTTGTTATTTTTATGTGGTGCTGAGGATCAGATCTAGTGTCTTACACGTGTGAGGCAAGCGCTCTGCCAACTGAGCCACAATCTCAGCCCTGAAATTGTTTTTCGATTTTATGTTTTAGAAAATTTAATGTTTAGAAATTATTTTATGTTTTAGAAAAAAGTATTAGCACTATTAAAAATACCAATACTTCTTATAGCATTACTTTTATTTTTTTTAACATTTTATAAATTTTGTCTAATTAGTTATACATGACAGCGGAATTTGTTTTATTGTACACAATGGAGCACATCTTTTCATTTCTCTGGTTGTACATGATGCAAAGTCGCACAATTTGTGCAATTATATGTGTACCTAGGGTAATAATGTCAATATCATTCCACCATCTTACCTACCCCCACAGCCCCTCCCTTCCCCTCCCTCCCCTTTGCCCAATACAAAGTTCCTCCATTCTTCCCACGCCCCCTCCCCCCATTATGGATCAGCATCTACTTATCAGAGAGAACATTCGGCCTTTGGTTTTTTGGGATTGGCTTACTTTGTTTAGCAACAGCATTGTCTTTCATATTTTTCTCTATACAGTTTAAAATTGGTATACAATTTTTTTCTGATAATTATGTTTATTTGAAATTTTGAAGCAAGAATTTTTTATATAAATACAATTCTCTTTGTATACGATTTTTATGATTTTTCCTCAAAACAAGCTCTGATATAATCTTTGATGCACTTCAAACATTGAATTTTCTTTTAATGTAAAAAAAAAGGAGTTTTGCATTATCCAAAATGTTCAGCATAAAAAAGGAATAATAGGTATAGGAAGAGAAAGTTGCAAAACCCAATCAGATGCAATTTATAAGAGGTTCACAAATTATATATGGAATTTTGTTGGATTTTAATCTAAATCAGAGAAAAATGTAAGATAAGGCTTGATGCTGGCAATCATTCTGGGTTTTCTTTACCCCAGACATCAAAGAGCCTCTGTTGCAAAGACTGTAATGATTTCCTATTCCATACTAGGTTGAGCATTATCCAACAAAGTATTTATAAACTAGTATGTTTCCTGAACCATTAAAATATAAAAATGTTAGTCAATCTAATTAAGACAATAGCATTACTAAGAAATGAGAATAATAGAAATACTTTTAGGTAAAGTGAAAATTACAAAGAAAATAGAGAATGCTATGAAATATATTGGAAAACATGAGTAAGAGAGATAATTTTGTAGGACAACCATACATTATAAAAACTGAGCCCAGGCAAGACAGAAATTCTAATATTAATCACTATGGAAGAAAATGAGAAAGTTCTAAGAGGGTACATATCCTTTCATCAAAATAAACTAAACCAAACCAAACCAAATGCAAAAATAAAACACAATACACCAGAACTAGATCATTTCAAGGATGTACATTGTAGATAACTTCAATGCAAGTGTTTCATAGCAGAGAAGGGAGAGCCACTGCTTTTATGAAGAACATAACCTTAAGAGTAAAATCTAACAGAAAAAAGAAAACTTCAGACCAATATCATAAATTAACATTAATGCAAAGTTTCACATAAACAAATAGAATTTAGGATAGTTTAATACTAATGAACACCTTAATGCAATTCATCATAGTGATAAATCAAAGGAGAAGATAATTATCATTTTCATAGATGCCAAAAAAGCTTTTGATTAAATTAGTTATGCATTTTTTCTTTTTTGTCATACTGGGGACCGAACGCAGGGATGCTCTACTATTGAGATATTTCCTTAATCCCTTTTATTTTTTATTTTGACACAGGGCTTCATTAAGTTGCTGAGGCTGACTTGAATTTGGGATTATCCTGCTTCAGCCTCTCGAGTCACTGGGATTACAGGCATGTACCACCATGTCCAGTCACATTATCCATTTTTGAAAAAGATTCCTAATAAAATGGGAGTTGAGGGGCATGTCCTTAAGATGGTAAAATTAATCTCAAGCAAAAAGCCACTGTTGTGATTGACAGTATAAAATGAGATTGTTTTCATTTAACTCATAAATTAAGACAAACATTTCCATAACCTGCATTATTAATATTGTTTAAAAATAGCAGTCAAATGTATTAAATGAGTCAGAGCTATGCAAATAAAAAAAGAGGAGGCAAAGTGTTTATTAATTCTATGTGGCATGAATGTATGTGCCCAAAGCCCACATAATGAAATCAAAAATAAAACGAGAGAGAGAGAGAGAAGATGATATAAAAGCTCCAGGGGGTAGATATAAATGCAATAAATAAAGAATATACTTACATTGGTATTTATTATGTATTTGTCTCTGTCCAATAGAATATCAACTCCATCAGAAAAAGGATTTGTTTAGCTCTGTTGATTAGTTTGTCTCCAGGGTCAAACAAAACAAAACAACCAAACAAAAAATTTAAAAAAGCCTATCACATAGTGGGTATTTAAGAAGAAAAGAGAATAGAAGAATGCATCTATATTATAGATTATTATAGATCTATAATCTTGTGCAGACAGATTAGAGATATATTATTTGTATAACAGAAAGTGACTAAAAACAACAAAAAAATCCATTTGAGGGTATCTGATTATAAGAATAAAAAAATGGAATATATTTCTGAATGAATATATCAGACCCTCCAAAACAAATTAAAAGAAAGGAAGACACTAAGCCATTATACAAGTGCAATACATTAATAAGGGCTGAAATCATAAAAAACATGTCTTCTTCCACAATAACATTATTAGAAATCAACAATAGAAGAAGAATTGGAAACTTCCAAATGTTTGAAAAATAAGCAACACATTGCTAAGTAATCTATGAAGAAAATGAAAATTGGAACAGACCTAAATCAAGAAAAGAAATTGAGTTAACAACTGAACGATATTTTAACAAATAAAAACCTCACCTAGATGGCTCCCCTGGGGAATTTTATCAAACTTTGAAGGCAGAAATACTATATGAACCCTACCCAAAGTTTTTTAGAAAGTAAAGGGGGTTGGTACATTCAAGCTCATTTATGAGACCACTGTTATCCAGACAGAGACATCACATGAAAACAAAACAACAGAACAACCCCCTACCCCAGCAGTTTAAAAATCCTTAACAAAATATATGGAAACAGAATCCAACAACAACAACAAAATGATACAATGTGACCAAATGGGGTTAACCTAGGAATACAAAATTAGTTCAACATCTAAAAATCATATTACATAATACACCATTTTAATAGGATAACAGACTAAAATTACTTGGTCATCTCAATAGATGCAGAAAAAAAAATTGATGAAACTCAAGACCCATTGATTTTTAAAAGTCTCATTGAACAGAAGAGATCTTTCTCAACTTGATAATGGGCATAGAAAAGCCCTGCACTTAAATCATACTCAACGTTCTAAGGCTAAAACTTTCTCTTTTAACTTGGGAAGGTAAGCATGTCTGCTGTCATGTCTCCTATTCCACAGCATACAGAAAGTTGTAGCTCATATAATAACATAAGGGAAAGCTATCAAAGGAGTATAAGCTGGAAAGGAGGAAATGAAGGCATGTTACTGAATGAAATAGTAACTATGTAGTAACTATGTAACTACTGTGGAAGCTACAAAAAGTCCCCAGACCTGAACGGTGAGTTTATATACAGTTGCAGTGTACAAGATCAAAAAACAAAAATCAAATACTTTTATATATATTAGCAATGAATAATTGAAAATAATGTTAAGAATAGTTTTATGTACAATAATATTAGAAAGAACAAAGTAACTAGGAATAAGTTTAACAAATGTATAAGATTTGCACATTGAAGATTATAAACCTTTGCTGAGAGAAATTAAAGATGATCAAAATAAATGAAAAGATACATATGTGAATTAAAGGGCTTAATGTTAATCTGGTAAACTATAGATTCAACATAACACTGAAGTCTCAGCAGGCCTTTTATTTGAAACAATTAAAAATCTAATCATAAAAATTTCTATGTCTAGGGGAATTCAAAAGACTTTCCAAGATCATTTTGAAAAGGGAGAAAAAAAATCACAAATACTATCTGATTTCAAGGCATAACATAAAGCTACAACAATCTAGAAAGTATTCTATTAGCACAAGTAGACATATAGATCAATGGAACAGAATAAAGATTCTAGAAATAAGCCTTCACATTTCTGCTAATTCATTTTTGTCAAAAGTGTCAAAATAATTCAAATGGAAAAAATAGGTTTCTTAACAAATGGTGCTAGAACCAAGTGGATGTACATGTGCAAAACCCCCCTCAGAACCCAAAAAACAAAACAAAACAAAAAAAGAACTTAGAGCCATACTTTATACCATACAGAAAAATTATCTTAAATTGACTTACAGACCTAAATATAAGTGTTAAAATTATACAACTTCTAGAAGAAAACATGGTAAATATTTTTGTGACTCTGAGTTAGGCAAAGATACAACACAAAAAGAATGATCCATGTAAAAATATTGATAAATTTGACTTTTTCAAAATTAAAAACTTCTGTGCTTCAAAAGGCACCAATAAGAGCTGGTAACATACCTGTAATACCAGTGATTTGGGAGGCTGAGGCAGAGGATTGCAAATTTGAGGCTGGCCTGGGCAACTTAGTGAGACACTGTCTCAAAATGAAAATTATAACAAGCTGCGGATGTAGTGCCCCTGGGTTCAATCCTCAGTATTGTAGGGCAAGGAGGAGGAGAAGGCTCCAATAAAAAAACAAAAAGACAAGCCACAGAGAAGCTATCTGCAAATCAGCTATCTTAAAAATGTCTTGAAATGTGAATATGTAGAGAACTTTTACAACTTGAGAAGACAAATAGTCTCATATACCAGTGGGAAAAATATTTAATTAGACATGTTACCAAAGAAAATATATGAATGCTAATAAACACATGAAAATATGTAAAAAGATTAAAGTAATGTGAGATAGTGGACAGAAATTGGAAACTCAATACATTGCTGGTGGGACTATACAATGAACTGTACAGCCATTTTCAAAAACATCCTGACAATTTCTTAACAATTTAATTATGTACCTGTCATAAAATTCAGCAACACCATTCCTGGGATCTATCCAAGAAAAATGAAAATGTATGCACAAACAAACACTTGCATCCAAATGTTCATAATAACTTTATTCATAAATACTCAAGGTGAAAACAACTCAAATGCCCACCCACTGGTGAATGCACAAGAAAGGTCCATACAATGGAATACTACTGGATAGTAAAAGAAACAAACTACTCATATACACACCTGTTGAATGATTCTCGAAAGAGTTATGCTATGTAAAATACTATATACCCTATGATTCAAGTTACACAAATATTCTAGAAAGGGTAAACTATTTAAAAAGCAAATTTGTGGTTACCTGGGACTAGAAGTAGGAGAGGGGACAGGCAAAGAATGGAAAAGAGGGAACTTGGGATGATGGATGATCCAAAGATTGTGGTACTCGTTATATAACCTATCATTTTAGCAAAACTTAATGAAGTATGTACTTGTAGTACTTTGTGAATTTTATGGTATGTGAATTATATATGGTACATGTTTAAAAAGTTAAAAACATCCTTATAACCAAGACACTTTGAAGAAAAAAATTTTTTTATCATCCTACCTATATCAAATATAGCACCTGGGCTGGGATTGTGGCTCAGTGGTAGAGTGCTTGCCTCGCATGCATGAGGCACTGGGTTTGATCCTCAGCACCACACAAAAAAATAAATAAAATAAAGATAGTGTTCATCTACAACTAAAAAAATATTTAAAAACAAACAAATAAAAAAAAAACAAATATAGCACCTATATTCATATGTGTGCCAGTAGATGCTAAACTTTCTGGAAGTATATATACCAAAAAACATGTTTGCCTCTGGGAAAAAGGACCTAAAAATATGGGATAGGGCAGATAATTACTTTTCATTGTGTACTTTCTGACACAACTTGCTTAAAGAATTAAACCATGTACATTATTACGGCATAAGTAAAAAATACTTGTAAATAATTAAAAACAACCAACCATGGTCCTGACATAAGGACTAGACTGGTGACCCTGCTCTTGAAGGCCTGTGCTTATCTGAATGAGGTCAGAAGCAGTTTTGAGTAGCCTATAATAAGATAATCAAAGTGAATCTCATCACAAAAAACATGGCGCTAATTCCCATCAATTTCAGAGAGATGGATGCATATTGTGGAAATTCAGGGAAACGCAAGAGGTTTGTTACCAGAAGTATTCTAATCATCACAGGATACTACATTCTGCAGTTCTACTACATTCAGCCAGAATATTAAAAAGCAAAACACGCACCCCCACACACAAACAAAATACCAACCAAACTTTGATTACCTGAGGATTAAATGAGAGTGCAAGAGAGTGAGGGAATGAGGTGTGAACAGGGACACCTTGCTGAAAGCAGGCACACAGAAAAATGTTTTCAGAAAGGTCCAAATTGAAATAATACAAATAAAGTATTTCAAAGTCACTTTTCCTACTATGCCATGCTTTTAAAAGAAGCCATCCTAAATAAGATACATCGAAATTTATTTCTGTGAATCATGGAGTGGATCTTGCACAGTGGTTTTCAGTTACACTAACATTAAGAACCTGTTCCCAAAATTTGATTTTCAATTGGACATTATGAACATATGGCTAGTTAATTAGGAATACGTGTGTTAAAAATTATACAATGGGAACAATTAAAGTCCATTTTCAGCATTTTAATTACCAAAATTCCAGTCCTATTTTGTAACAACTCCTTAAGAAGAGCAAATTTAAGGTTATTTTGCTATTATATTAATTTCCCTTTTTAATGTAGGTCCATGATACTTTTTATAGTGTTGTTCACAAATACAAAGTATTTGTTAAATCATCAATATAATACTTCCTTGAAGAGGGCCAAATCAATCACAAATAGTGCCTCTTTCAACTTTGGTTCCTTTCACTTGCAAACTGACAGGGCTTTCATGCTGTTTTTAGCACTTCAAAATAGGCAATCACGTATGTTTGCCAGACGCTGTGTTCTTCATGCATGAGTTCCTCACAGCATTGCTCCTTCTGAGCTTTCTCTGCTGAAGCTTCAGTGCTAATTGAGACTCAACAGTTATACAGTGAGCACCTACTGTGGGCCACTCACCAGGACACTACCACCAAGGGAGGTGGCATTACTATCATGTAGTAATAGAGCAGATGTGGCTCATGGACTTTACCAGTTCTAAGTCCCACAACTGGTAGATAAGAAAACCAACACTTCCCCTGAGTCTTTTCTTTACACTCTGCTTTGTGGTTTCTTTATCTGTGACCCCTTTCCTCCTTCCTGCCCCAGTTTCACTGGTCAAAAAGAGCACAGCAGCAGAGCAGTGAAGGAGAGATGCTCTACTTTGCCCCATTCCTTCCCCACAGAGAAGGTACAGAGGAAGAAACAAACTGGGCTCAGAGCTCACACCATTCTCTTCACTGTTCCCATTTCCCTATGTCACTCAGAATACTCAGCCCAGAATTTCAACTCCGTCCCTGTTCCATTACTTACTTCCTAGGTCATGGGAAGGCCCCATGGATAACTGTTGCTGGAGCACTTAGATAAGTTGTTGCTTCAACAACATTATTTATAATAGTATCCCATAGTAGTGAAGAAGTGTCCTGAAAAACCCTATTGAGAACTCTGAAAGTGTTTTTTTGTTTGTTTTGTTTTTGGTACCAGGAATTGAACTCAGGGGTACTTGGCCACTGAGCCACATCCCCAGCCCTATTTTGTGTTTTATGTACAGACAAGGTCTCACTGAGTTGCTTAGCGCCTCACCATTGGTGAGGCTGGCTTTGAACTGGCGATTCTCCTGTCTCAGCCTCCCAAAGTGCTGGGATTACAGACATGCACCACCGCGCCCGGCTGAAAGGGTATTTTTTAATAGTAACGTAGCTCCTAATTATTGGGACTAATCCTAATTGAGATTGGCAGGAGTTGAATCAGCTCCTACCTGCTGGCCTGGAAGCTTAGGCATATTTCAAAGCATTGCTTCCACTGGAAAAGTAGGTTACTTACTTAAATCAATGGGCAACCAGATTTAGTTCTATATAGCTGATGCACTAATGAACATTTGAAATATAGCTCATTCATGGGATTCAATCTTTACTATCCAAGTTCATATCAATATATTGGTAACGCTGAAATCACTATTATTATTGCTAGATATAAAATATGAAAATTCATACTCTCAAAATTCAAAAACCCAGCTTCCCATGTTCATGTTCTCTTCATGAAAACATTAGAAGAAGATTAGAAGCATGATTTCTTTCCACCCTATGGAAACCCCCATTTTAACAATATTATAAAGGGTCCAACCATTTTACTATATTGCTGAGTCAGTGTGGGTCTTACCTCCTCGATGGATAATCAAAGAAGTCTCACTTCCAATAGGGCAGTCCTTAAGTATATCCACTACTTCTGTATGGCTCAGGTTCTGTACATTCTGCTGGTTGATCTCAACAATGAGGTCGCCTTCACACAGGCCAGGGCATCCCTGAATGTCAAGTATTTGTTTCACTCGCTGTCCTGTAGGACTGTCAGCAATAGTGAAGCCAAAGCCCTGGGCACCTTTCACAATGGTTAAGGTCATAAGTTCAGCTTGGGTGGCCCCAGATGAAGCCATAGACACATTGTCGTCATGGACAGGTGGTGGATACGTGCCATCTAGCTGACCATCGGCTGGCAAGGAGTGCAAAGAATGAGGTGGCCGATCTGTTATATCTGGAACTGACTGTGAGGTCCGAGAAATGTATTCCAAATATGTTTCATAGTTATGTCTTCCATTGACCATCACTGGAGGTGGCCTCTCCATTATTGCAAGGGGTGGCACCATGCTGTTAGCAGGATCTTCAGGATCAAAGGGCAAAGGGTAGCCACGACACAATACCAGGTTGACACTCTGACCAATGGGAACAGACTGGAAAAGTTTGACAACATCTGCATGAGTGTGTCCAAGGACACATACTTCATTAATATAGACAATGACATCACCTGCAAGGAAAAAAGAGAGATTGACAACATGAGGTAAGTTCAATTAATGTCAACAGAGAAAAATGGAATTATTTATGAGACTAGTGAAAGAGGTGCTCTGTTTCTCAGTAAGCAGTGAGAAAATCAATTAGAATAATACTTAAGTTCACTGTAGGTGACTCAAGGTTACAACAGGTCTGCCAAAAATTATAATGATCAAATTGCTGGGGAAAAAAACCGCCTCTTTGGTTATTCTTGCAATTCAGAAACAACTTTATATTCAGAAAGGAAGGCTCAGAAAGAAAAGATTAGAAGAGTTTGTATCTTGAAGAAACGTATATTGCAAGCTTCTTTTTCATCCTCACGTCTATTTTTGGTGCAGTTTAGTTAATAGAATTCCCAAACTACTGAGAAGTGATAGTCATGAGATTTGGATGAAAAAGGAAGCCTTAGTATCTGGGTTTTGGTACCATAGTTCTTCATTTGTAAAGTTGTTATGAAGATGAAATGAGATAATGAAGGAAAAGTGTTTGGCATCATGCCTAACACATGGTGAACTCTCAATAAATGTGGGCCATTCATTATTAATATTGTTGTTAAAATAGGATGCAAGAGATTTGAGATGCTGGCATTGAAACAGGAAGCTGCTGTAGGCTCATACATTAGATATATTAGATACATTGATATTTCTGTAGATCATTTTCAACAATGACATTTGTCTTTTCTCTCCAATGAATTATAACATATTTGCAGAGGTCTACTAGTTAGAAGCTAACTTTATGATAGGAGAAATGCCCTGAATACAAATTATTCATTATAAAACATTCAGAAGAATAATTTTTTCCTTCCTAAAATGCATAAAGACATGGTTGTTTGAGATAATTGTTTTAAAATTTTTAATTATGTATGAATAACCATTTTATTTTTGGAGAATTGTTCTATCATGGATAGGTATTTTTACCCTCACAAACCATAATACTTGAAAATTGAACTTGCAAACTGAGATTGTTCCTGACTATGCTGAAGAGTATAGGAGGGGCAAAGAGACATATTCTCACAGACTGTCAAATGAACAACTCAGTAGACATCAATTTATCAAGATAATTCTGAAATGGATAGTGTTCATGGTTAGGGACTTATTCTGAGAAATTTTTGCCCATTAAGATTGCAAACACCCAAAATGAAAACACTGAGTTAAACTTTTCAGAGTTAAATATTTTTCTGGCTTTTAATAAGTTTGTGCCATAACATAATTTCTTCACTAAATGCACTTAAAAGTAAATAAATCTATAAACGAAACAATCCTAAGTGAAGTGCCCTTGACAGCACTGACTTGATTAATACTTCTCCCAAATGCAAGAGAACTGTTTAAAGGTGCTAAGATAGAAGACAAACATGCATTGCCAGAAATCTAGGTTAGGCTTGCCTCTAGAAAATGTCCCAGCCTATGTGATAGTCAGATGAAGCTTTTCTTCTATTACATCCAGGGAGGCTGCTGGTGAGATGACTATGACACTGAGTCAGGACTCAGAACTGAACTGGGATCCACTCTCTGCTACTCTAATTCCTCTTTAGAGGGAGCAGCCAGGGAACCTTTGGCATTGTTTTCAATTGATTCTGATCATTTCAGAGTCCCAGAGAACTGTCTGATTCAGATAGATTTTTTCCTCCTCCTGCCTCTTTTATTTTTAAATGTTATAATACGTTTTATACATTTTAAAGGCTGAAAGAAAAATAATTACCTGTGTACAACCATTCAATTTAAATGATTAAAAAATTGCTCCTTAGCTAGCACCTCATCTTGTATTCCCAAATTGCCATTTCCAAAAATAACCATTGTCCTGCATTTGAGGCTTGTCATCTACGTGTACTTATGTCATATCTACATACTCATAAAATATTATCTCTAAATAGTATTTAACCCCCAGATAATGATAATCCTTAAAATGCTTCGTATGCTTTAAAACTTTTGTAAGTGGTATACATTATAATATTGTTTCCTTAAAATACATTTGTGATACTGATCTATTTGATACTTGTATCTTTAATTCATTAATTTTTATTTAACGTATCTATTGGATGGTTATATTACTATTTATTAACATTTTTAAAAAAAATTTTTTTAGTTGTTGGTGGACCTCTATTTTTTATTTATTTATATGTGGTGCTGAGGATTGAACCCAGTACTTCACACGTGCTAGGCAAGTGCTCCACCACTGAACCACAATCCCAGCCCTATTTATTAACATTTATTCATTTTTTTATTAATAGATACTTGGGTTCTTATAAATTTTTGTCTATTAAAGATTACTCTGTTATGAACCTCTTTCTATGGCTCTTGTGTTCTCGGGGAGTGTTTTTCTGAGCTATGAACCTTGTCATAGAATTGCTGGGCATAGGCCATGTGGTCTTCCTTTCTGTTAGGTTAATGCAAAAGACCAACAAATGAGTCATATTGATTAACACTACCATTGGTAGTGTGTCAGAATTATCATTGCTCCTCATCTGACACAATACTTGGTATCCTCAGACTTAATTTTTATAAATAAAATTGGCAGCATCATGGTTTTAATTGGCATTTCCTAGATTGTGAGTAATGATAAGCATCTTCCCATGTATTTTTTGACATTTTGAGTTTCCTCTTGAGTGCATCTTATTTCTCCAATATTCCTGTTTGGTGAATCTTTTTTTTTTTTTTTTTTCCTT
>PVHX01014903.1:0-48636 GCA_004024805.1 Geosciurus inauris | reverse complement strand
AATTCATCTGTTTCTACTCTATTTCCATACCTGTCATTTAACAATAACTGTTACTGAAAATTTAGTATGTACTAGGAACTTTATAAAGATTGTACATAAATTTATACATTCTAATTTTCCCAGTAACACATCAATAACTGCTATCATTCTAAAAATTAGAATCTATTATGACTTCCTACTCTGCCAAGACCTCAGATTATTTCCTATACAGTCTGTGGTTCTTTGAAGCCCTTCTAGCCCAGGAGACGTCATAGATTTCTTTGGGGTAAATGGTGGCATTGTTGCTCTTCAAATTTATATGGTATGATGGATTTTCCTTTATTGCTAGCATAGCCCTCCTTTCCCCAGTGTATTTTATGTTGCACATGTAGGTGTTTATGCCAAGAGGGATTTCTTTTCACAGTTAGCCTGGAAAATTACTGGAAATAGAAGTTCCCAAAAGTTTGACAGTGATTTTTTAGACTAGATTTTAGGACTGTGGTCCTACACTGTGCCAGCAAGTCTCTGATGGGGAAAAAAGGGTGAAACTCCCATTTCTAAATGGGTAGTTGTGATTTGAGTATTGGCAGTATCATGATATAAAGTACATAGCTTCTTTAAGTGATTACCTTGGGGGAACTATAGTTCTGCTGGCTGTTTTTCCCAAGTTGTTTATTTTAAGAAAGAAAATACTTATTAGTGTGGTTTCATACAATGTTGACTTTTATTTTTTAATGTTATGGAAATGTTGTAATCTGATCAGTGGTTAGAAATATCCTTTTCATTTCTTAGCCTCTCCTCTTTGTAATTTACAGTCTGTTTTATCATTAAAGTTCTCGTGTTAAACACTGCATGGAGATTACTTGGTGGATTATTTGAAGGCACAGTTGTCTCTCCCTTGGCTCTCACATGTAACTGCTTTAATTCTCATTTCTCAGAGAACTGAGGTTAGGAAAGAACACTAATGGTGCAACCATTTAAACTCTCTTAACTTTAACCTTTTTTATTGAGTTTCTTAATCTCTTAAGGTGTTGTTACAGTATTGTTTTAACAATTATCTTCAGGTCTCTGGCCTGCATTTAAAGCTTTTTTCTCTCCTTTCTTTATAATGGAGGTATCTGTTTTTTGGCTATTTCCACATGAGGTTTTGAGGGAAGTAAAACTTTCACCACCCCACTTTTGGCTATTACTCTATTTTATTTTATTTTTTGGGGGGTTACTGGAGATTGAACTCAGGGGTACTTGACCACTGAGCCACATCCTCAGCCCTATTTTGTGTTTTATGTAGAGACAGGGTCTTACTGAGTTGTTTAGTGCCTTGCCGTTGCTGAGGCTGGCTTTGAACTCGTGATTCTCCTGTCTCAGCCTCCTTAAGTGCTGAGATTATAGGCTTGTGCCACCGCGCCTGGCTGGTTATTACTCTATTTTAAACTGACATTTTTCGTTACACACATTAGCAAGTCAGTGGTTGATGCAAAATAGAAATTATGTCAAGTCTCTTAAAGAAGTGTTGTGGGGCTGGGATTGTGGCTCAGTGGCAGAGCACTTGCCTTGCATGTGTGAGGCCCTGGGTTTGATTCTCAGCACCACATATAAATAAACAAATAAAACAAAGGTCCACCAACAACTAAAAAAAAAATTAAAAAAAAAAAAAGTGTTGTGATGAGCACACTTTGTGTTAGTGAATGAATGTTGTCATGAGAGCCTTTGGAAGCTGCAGACAGCCACTGGAAAAGGTTTTTTCCTTCATATAATTTTTCAGTGGGAAGGACTTATTCAGATATGTCTATCAACAGATTTAAAATGATCTACTTAAAAAGTAAAAGCAAATTATGAGATTTGTAACTTAAATCTACAGTAAAATAACTTATTTTGAGTTCATATTTTCTAACGTGCTATAGATTAATTATTGTTGCAAGAATTCTCAAATTAGACTTAAAATAGTATTTTAGGAAGTGTCTCATGCAATAAAATGAGCTAAACTCTTAATAAGAAGCATGAAAGTATGTGCAGCATATCTGAGATGTGGCAGCAGTATACTCATAACCTGCTGATTCCTTACAGCTCCAGCCAGTCTCAATCATCTTACATCGTTCGGAATCCACAGCAGAGGCGCATCAGCCAGTCCCAGCCTGTTAGGGGCAGAGATGAAGAACAGGATGATATTGTTTCAGCAGATGTGGAAGAGGTGGTTTTAATTGTTTTGATTGTGGTAGATGAAAAGCTTGTATTTGGTGGGAAGGATATAATAGTCACTCTCTGCATTTGCACTGTGTGCTTTTGGACTGTTTCCATTTGTATCTAGCCTATAGACTTGTTATATGTTTTCACTTGTGGTTACATATTAAAATGATTTCAATAATGCTTGATATACTGGATATTAGGACGTTATGCACCAAACTATTTTTATCTAAGGGTTAAGATATTCTCACTGTTGAAAAAAATTCAGTAGTTTTGTGCAATGTATTTGAAAGAGGGCATATTCAATTTTATAATGGTTGAAGTATATAAAAACCCCCCTTCCCACCCCCAGAACAATTTTTAGACTTTTAATTGACAAGATTCTTGGTAACAAATTGTCACTAGCAAAAACTTTTCAAAACTGCTTAGTATATAATGTACAGCTTCCCATTGTTAGAGATCTTTGTATTTTCGTTTAATAGTTGCTGCAGAGGAGCACTGGTAGAGGTATGGGTTTATTATATACTTTCATTGTCTACAAATAAGATTCTGGATTTAGGTTGAGGTGGTGGAGGGTGTGGCTGGAGAAGAAGATCATCATGATGAACAGGAAGAACATGGGGAAGAAAATGCTGAGGCAGAAGGACAACATGATGAGCATGATGAAGATGGTATGCAGGTTATTTGAGAAATTATTCAGTATGAGTTAACCAGGTACCTTAAAGGGAGAGAGAAGCCTCACTTAATGTACAGTTGTTCAGCTTGCTTTCTACCAAGGGATTCTGAAACATCTGTTTCAAAATTTTAGGAGGTAGCTATACAGATACCTGAAATAATCCATCCTCCCTCCCTTCCCTCCTGCCTCCTTCCTTCCCTCCTCTCCCTCCCTCCCTCCCTCCCTCTCTCCCTCCTTTCTTTCTTTCTTCCTTTCCTTTCCCTTTCTCTTTTTCTTTCCCTTTCCCTTTCTTTTTCTTGTTCTTTCCCTTTCCCTTTTTCTTTTTCTTTCCCTTTTTCTTTCCCTTTCCCTTTTTCTTTTTCTTTATCTTTCCCTTTCCCTTTTTCTTTTTCTTTCCCTTTCCCTTTTTCTTTTTCTTTTCTTAAAAGACCTTTAAAAATTAAAATAATTGTAGCCACATTATGCAACATTTGGAAATTAGAGAAAAGCAAAACTAATTGCCCATAATCCTACGGAAATGTCAACAAAATTTTTTTTAATTTTTGGTCCTCCCCTGTACTGCTGTTTCCATGCATTTTTTAAAAAGGTTATATAGGTAATATTTGTGACTTTCCCTTTTCATCCAAGATAATCAAACAGCACATTTTCAGAATTTATAGTTTTTATATATTTTGATTTATTACTGTGAAATACAAAGAATGGGCATTTTTTAACTTCTTCTTTTGGAAGCCCAGTATGTAAAACAGATGAAAATTGAGCAAGTGAACCTAGTCTACTACCTGATGTCCCCCAGTACTTTTCTGCAGATATTGACCATCATAATTTCCCTAATTATTTTTCCGATACTGATTAGTCAGTTATTCGTAGTGTAATAATTATCACTTTTCCCTGCCTTTTCTCCCCTCCCTTACCAGTATGAATTTTAGTTGCCACCCTTATGATATTGTAGCTTATCAAACCCTGTCTTGATCCATAGTGAGTTTGTGCTTTTTTCCTAGTATTATTTAAATATATTTTCTAGGGAGTGACATGGAGCTGGATTTGTTAGCAGCAGCTGAAACAGAAAGTGACAGTGAAAGTAACCACAGCAACCAAGACAATGCAAGTGGGCGCAGAAGTGTTGTCACTGCAGCAACTGCTGGTTCAGAAGCAGGTGTGTTGCCTTACTTGGCAATGTATGTTCAACATGAAATGATTAATACTCAATATGATGTGTACAAGGGTGGTTAAAAGCTTTTAAAAATAACTTCATTTTTTCCTCTGTAGATGCTGAAGAAGAAGGTATTATTTTAATGACTTTCCTCCCAGCTTTTTTGGCTTTTAAATAATGGATTACTTAAAAAAGAGTTCTTTCTAATTGAACTATTTCAGTGGTGGGTTTGGTGGACTATTGCATACAACCTGGCATTGTGCATAATATTGCATATTTTCCTGATTGTTGTGTTAAATTATCAATAAACTCATAATGTTTTGGTTTTAAAAATACAAAATTTAGGAGCGAGCAGTGTTCCTGCCTTTTTTTCTGAAGATGATTCTCAATCAAATGACTCAAGTGATTCTGATAGCAGCAGTAGTCAGAGTGACGACATAGAACAGGAGACCTTTATGCTTGATGAACCTTTAGAAAGAACCACGAATAGCTCCCATGCCAATGGTGCTGCCCAAGCTCCCCGTTCAATGCAGTGGGCTGTTCGTAACACCCAGCATCAGCGAGCAGCCAGCACAGCCCCATCCAGTACATCCACACCTGCAGGCAAGTCTGAAAACTTAGTATTTCTTTTTTAAATATTTTTTTATACCTTTAATTGTTTGTATGTGGTGCTGAGGATCGAACTCACTGCCTCACACATGGTAGGCAAGCCCTCTACCACTGAGTCACAGCTCCAACCCTGAAAACTTAGTATTTTTAAGAGTATAAATAATTTTTAAAATTATGCATGTTCATCTTAAAAACAGTTTTGTGGTAGGTTTTATTCTTTTGTTGAATTTCCAATACAAAAATATGGTTATAACAAGGTTTCTCAACCTTTGCACTATTTCTGCCTTGTTCTGGGTAATTCTTTATTGTTGAGGGATGTTAAAAGGCACCTGTATCTTTGACCTAATAGCTGCCAAGAGCAACCCTCTCACCCTACTTTCCCGTTCCGCTCATCTCCTCTAGTTGTGATAGCCAAAAAAATGTTTGTAGACATTACCAAGTGCTCCCTTTGCCAGGGGAAGGGAAGCATAAAACTCACCATTTGTTGAGAACATTATATTCTTGCTCTCCTTAACACTTCCCTCCTCAAATTAGTGTATGTTTAGAGGTTTTTGCTCACTATTAGCAGTTGACTATTTTAGATTTACAGAAGTATATGCAATGCCAGAGCAACATAGTTGGCAACTGACATTAGCTCATTATGATTGTCCTTTTTCCTTATAGCAAGTTCCGCGGGTTTGATTTATATTGATCCTTCAAATTTACGTCGGAGTGGTACCATCAGTACAAGTGCTGCAGCTGCAGCAGCTGCTTTGGAAGCTAGCAATGCCAGCAGCTACTTAACATCTGCAAGCAGTTTAGCCAGGGCTTACAGCATTGTCATCAGACAAATCTCGGACTTGATGGGCCTTATTCCTAAGTATAATCACCTAGTATACTCTCAGATTCCAGCAGCTGTGAAATTGACTTACCAAGATGCAGTAAACTTACAGGTATGAAACTATTGAAAAGTTGCTCAAATTTTCTTTGGCTGTCAATTATGAGAATTCCAGTTTAATGGGAATTAATATCACAAATGTTTAAATATTAACATACTACTACTACATCAAATTTAGCTCTATTTGGATAGTTTTAACTATTTTAGTTTGGTCTTCATAGAACTATGTAGAAGAAAAGCTTATTCCCACTTGGAACTGGATGGTCAGTATTATGGATTCTACTGAAGCTCAATTACGTTATGGTTCTGCATTAGCATCTGCTGGTGATCCGGGACATCCAAATCATCCTCTTCACGCTTCTCAGAATTCAGCGCGAAGGGAGAGGATGACTGCGCGAGAAGAGGCTAGTTTACGAACCCTTGAAGGCAGACGGTATGAAATTCTTAATGTACTTGTGTGTTGAGACAGTTCTTATATCCTAGAAGGTTTGAGCTTTTTGAATATTATTACATTTGATCTTATTGTGAAGGAGAAAGTAAACGCCTTATAGTACTCTTTAAAAAATTGTGCAGTTAAAGCAAAATAAGGTAGTTATAATCCAAGTTATTTTTTTAAAAATCAGGGTCTGCTACTAAAGGCTTCATTTTTGAAGTTGATGGTGTACAGCCTTGCCTTATTATACCTAGGCCCCCCTGATACACGGAGAGACTGTTTTTGAATGTGAATGAACTTTGTACTTAGGATGGGGGGGTATGTGTAGTCATTAAGGCTACTCTTTGGTTTCATGTGTGTGATCCTTTTTTTCCTCTAAGTTTTCAAATTTGTTCTAATTAGTTATATATGACAGTAGAATGCATTTTGACACATTGTACACAAATGGAGCACAACTTCTTTATTGTCGCCCGCTGGCAGGAGACAATAATCACGCCATTATTCTCAGAAAGCAATCTTTATTTTTCTTGAGCGCTCTTCTTGCCTTCCTTGGTTCTCTTTTATTCTCTCCTGTTCTCCCCGTCAGCCTCCTTCTTTATACTTTTCATACAGCAGGAAGTATTACCGAGCAGAGTTAAAACCAATCAGAAGGAATAGCATTATCAAGCACGAGGGGAATGCATGAGCAGAATACAGGCGTGTATCAGAGCAGGCATTGCCCACGAGCCAAGCATGCACAGTGACGCTACCGCCAGCCAATACTGTGCACTTCCTTAAGTTGTCCACCTGTTTACTGCAAGTTTCTGGCATATAGCCAGGTCGCCATCTCGAAAGGGCGGGGCAGCTCCCAGGCCCAGAGAGCCTGCCCCCAACACTTCTTCCTGTGGCTGAGCGTAGTATAGTCACACCAGTAGTGTAATCATACATGTATATAGGGTAATAATGTCCATCTTATTCCACTGTCCTTTCTATCTCCCCACCACTCCCCTCTGCACAATCCAGTTATTTCACCCCCTCCCCCCCATTATGGATTAGCATCTGCTTATCAGAGAAAACATTTAGCCTTTGGTTTGGGGGGATTGGCTTAATTCGCTTAGCATGATATTCTCCAGCTCCATCCATTTTCCTTCAGATGCCATAGTTTTATTCTTCTTTATGGCTGAGCAATATTCCTTTGTGCATGTGTACCACATTTTCTTTTTCCATTCATCTGTTGAAGGGCACCTAGGTTGGTTCCATAGCTTAGCTAGTGTGAATTGAGCTGCTAGACACATTGATGTGGCTGTGTCACTATAATATGCTGATTTTAAGTCCTTTGGGTTATGTGCCGAGGAATGGGATAACTGGGTCAAATGGTGGTTCCATTACAGGTTTTCTAAAGAATCTCCATATTGCTTTCCACAGTGGCTGCACCCATTTGTAGTCCCACCAGCAATGTATGAGTACCTTTTTCTCCACATCCTCACCAATATTTATTGTTGCTTATATTCTTGATAATTGCCATTCTGACTGGAGCAAGACAAAATAGAGTAGTTTTGATTTGCATTTCTCTAATTGCTAGAGATGATGAAATTTTTGTATGTTTGTTGATTGATTGTATTTCTTCTGTGAAGTGCCTTTTCAGTTCCTTAGCCCATTTATTGATTGGGTTATTTGTTTTTTTGGTGTTAAGTTTTTTGAATCTCTTCGATTTTTTAACTCACATTTTTTCGTACCTTTCCCAGCCTGTTGAATCATTATTATATATCTTTATATGTATTTGTTACGTTCTTTGTACTCAGTTGTAATATGACCCTTTTCAGGACTAGGAATTGGGCCCAACATTGAACACAGGAGGAACAGCAGTGCCATGTAGTGCAAGTGCCTGTGACTAGAGTCAAAGTCCAAGTTCTTGTTTTGGCTTAGGCTAAACAACCTTGTTGTGGATCATAAAGTGAGGGAAAACAGGCTCTAGGAGACTGTTTAGAAAACAAGCCTGTCGTTACAATCTGCAAGAGAGTTAATAGTTAATTACCAAAGTATGGCAGTGAAGGTCAAGAAGGAGGGGAGAGATGCATTGAAATCATGCATACAGAATTTAGGGCCTTATTAAGGGAAGAGCAGGTGGAGGCAGAACTTATATGAAGACTTTGATCCTGATAACAGGAAAATTAGAGAAAAATGTAGAGTGGATGGACACATGCCTAGTATGCAAAATTTAATGCTTGGTGGAGGTATTTGGACTAGAGACAAAGATTTGGGAGGCAGCAACTTTTCTCTGTCCTAGTAAGCCTGCTCCACAAAGGTTGAAAGGTTTGTCTTTATTAGGCTTTAGTTACTACCCAGAGAACACAGAATTTGCCGGGTGTGGTGGTGCATGCCTGTAATCCCAACAGCCTGGGAGGCTGAGGCAAGATAATTGTGAGTTCAAAGACAGCCTTAGCAAGTGTGGCCTGAAGCAACTCAGACCCTGTCTTTAAATAAAATATCAAAAAGGGCTGGGGATGTGGTTCAGTGGTTAAACGCCACTGGGTTCAATCCCTGGTACCAAACAAACAAAACCCCCACAATTCTTCATAGATCTTGATTGGTGACAGTATTGTGTGTTCTGTCTCTGTCCTCCACCCCTCCCACCCGCACAGCTTTATTACAATATAAATTACATAACTGTGATTTACTCATTTAAAGTGTACAGATCAATGGTTTTTCAGAGCTGTATAATTGTCATCACAATCAATTTTGAAATAATTTTCTTTTCTTTTTTTAAACATTTATTATTTAGTTGTAGGCGGACAGAATATCTTTATTTTTATGTGGTGCTGAGGATTGAACCCAGTGCCTCATGCATGCCAGGCGAGCACACTACCACTGCGCCATAACCCCAGCCCCTGAAATATTTTCTTTTCTGCAAGAAATCTCATACCTATAAGCAGTCATTCTCCATTTCCCCTTACCTCCCTTCCTTGTTTTCCCATCTCTATAGATTTCCAGACATTTCATGTTAATGAATCATATAATATGTAGCTTCTTTTACCTAGCCTAATGGTTTATCCATGTTTATCATGTCTCAATAACTTAATTCCTTATTACTTCCTAATATTTCATTGATACCACATTATGTTTATTCATCAATTGATGGGCATTTTGAATTATTTCAGCCTTTTCACTTTTGAGTATAATACTGCTGTTATGCCCATTTGTGTATAGGGTTGGTTGGTTGGTTTGTTAGTTATTGATGGACCTTTATTTTATTCATTTATTTATATGCGGAGCTGAGGATTGAACCCAGTGCCTCACACATGCGAGGCAAGCGCTCTACCACTGAGTCATAATCCTAGCCCTGTGTATAGGTTTTTGTATGGACATGTATTTTCAGTTCTCTTAGGTATATTTCTCTACATCTTCACCAAAGCTTGTGATTTTTTTTGATGATAGCCATCCTACTGGATGTAACATAGTATCTCATTGAATTGATTCTGATATGTATTTCTTTTTGGGGGGGTGGGTACCAGGGGTTGAACTTAGGGGCACTGAACCACTGAGCCAGATCCCCAGCCCCATTTTGTATTTTATTTAGAGATGGGGTCTCACTGAATTGTTTGAACTCGGGATCTTCCTGTCTCAGCCTCCCAAGCTGCTGGGATGTGCCACCGAGCCAGTGATCTGCATTTCTTAATGATGGCTAATGATGTTGATGATCATCTTTTCATGTATTAATTGGCCGTTTGGAGAAATGTCTGTTTAGATCTTTCACCAGTTGTGTTCTGCTTTATGTTTTGTTTTGGCTTGTTACAGTACAGGAGATTGAACCCAGGGGCACTGAACAACATCCCTAGCCCTTTTTATTTTTTATTGAGAGAGGGCCTCACTAAGTTGCTGAGGCTGGCCTTGAATTTATGATCCTCCTGTTTCAGCCTCCCCAGTTGCTAGGATTACAGGCATGTACCACTGTGCCCTGCTCTTATCCAGTTAATTTTTTGTCTTTTTTTTTTTAAGTTCTTTGTTCTTTATATATTTTGGATACAAATTCCTTATCAAAATGTGTGATTATGCAAACATTTTTGTCCCTTTCTCTGGGTTATCTTTCATGTTCTTGATGGTATTCTTTGAAGTGCAAAAGTTCTTAATTTTGGTAAAGTCCAGTTTTTGTGTTTTCTTTTGTTGCATATTCTTTTGGTATAATTTTAAGGCATTGATTCCCATAGTGTGATCCCTAGAACAACAGTTTCAACCTTTTCTGGGAACTTGTTAGAAATGCAAATATTGGAGCCTTACTCTAGACCTACTGAAAGTATGGAGGTGGGGCCATCTTATCTGCTTAAATGAGCCTTCCAGGTGATTTTGGGGGACCTTACAGTTTGAGAATCCCTGTTTTTAAGGAAGAAGTTTTTCTGTCATTCTGAAGGATACTAGAATTCCTTTCCTATATAATAAGTATAGGGCTATAAATTGTACACAGCGATTATATTTCTGAAGCAGAGCCACAGGCTTAATAAGTATGAATGTTCCCAATTTGTAGTTTTGCATACTTATGATAGTGGCAGATTTCACATTTGTGTTTATTTGTACATTTGTGTTTTTTTTCCCCTATAGACGTGCCACGTTGCTTAGCGCCCGACAAGGAATGATGTCTGCTCGAGGAGACTTCCTAAATTATGCTCTGTCTTTAATGCGGTCTCATAATGATGAACATTCTGATGTTCTTCCAGTTTTGGATGTTTGCTCATTGAAGCATGTGGCCTATGTTTTTCAAGCCCTTATCTATTGGATTAAAGCAATGAACCAGCAGACGACATTGGATACTCCTCAGCTGGAACGTAAAAGGTATATTCATATTTACTCTGAGGCTAGTTTAAGAAATACTTGCTTGATGTGGTCTTTGCAGGTAAATTACCAGATTCTAGAGTAAAGGATAGAATAGCAGTGCAAAAGGAAAAAAGTATAGTAACATTGACATGGGAAAGTCTAACTTTTTTCTGTCGCAGGTCCTCACTTAAAATGGGAAACTTAAGAATGCATTTAAGCTTCATTCTTAATAGTTCAGCCTAAGTACTTATCATGTTTTCTATTTGGAATGTGTATAGGTGCTCACTATTTCTTGGATGATTTTTTTTGCTTCTGTTTTTCTTATTGTAATACATTAGGCTGAGTGGTACACCATTTCCCAGAATCTGAAACTATACCGTAGTTGTTAGAAATCAGATAAAAAACTGACTTCTTCAGTGGGTTTTGTTTGTTTGTTTTGGTTCCCCTTGCCTTTGTTCCTGTTTGAAGTATACAAATAATTTCATTTAAAATGATTCACTTGTCTTTTTAAAGGACACGAGAACTTTTGGAACTGGGTATTGATAATGAAGATTCAGAGCATGAAAATGATGATGACACCAATCAAAGTTAGTGCCAGAAAATCTGCTAATCTACTTCAAGAAATGGCTGCCTCAGTATTTCCCCTTCAAGCTTTTAAACTTCATTATTTTCTGTCTGGGTGGGAATTTCTCTTTTCTTCTCTATGTCCCATTTCTTATCTCTTCTGTCCATTTTTCTTTATACATCCTTGCATTATACATTTCATAATTGATGATTCAAGACCTGTTAACAATTTTCAATATTGGATATTTTTCTTACTGTATTTCTGTATCTCTTTTTTACATTTTTCTCAGTTTTGTGTTTACTAGATTTAGTCAAGAAAATGAGAGTAACCTCTGAATATCACAACTTTTAGCAGTTAATATAAACTAAAGAACTTTTTTCCCCAAAAGTTTTAATACCACAGTACTTGGTATTATATCCAACTTATAGTTTTCTGTTACTATTTCAATTAGAAGTTTCTTATTCTCAACTAGTATTTTTATTCAGCCTAAGGAAAAACAGCTGACCTGACTACAATTTTTTGAGAATCCAACCATAGCTAACTACTGTTTTCACAACACACTAAGTATTGCCCACGTTTTCTTTCATTAAGGGGAGTTGGTACCAGTGTGCTGACTTATTGTTGAGATACATGAGTTGCCCAAGTATCTCCCAGTTTATCTTACTGTGGTAAGCAAATGCTCAGATTTCAGCTCCTGAGTATCTCTTCCTTTTGGAGTTGTCAGTGAGTTGGGTCCTGATATGCTTAGGAATCTAGTTCTATATAGGTGAAGAGAAAGATACAAGAAACCACTATCCAGTACAGAATGGAACAGTGTTTATTACTGTTAAATTTTTTATTTTGCATTTAAAAATTTTTGTAATATAAAATTTACCATTATAACCATATCAGACTATTATATTTTGAATCATGACTTTAAAATATCAAAATTATGGACTATTTATTTGTTTTTGAGTTCATTATAATTTATAAGATCAGGAACTTTGGATCCAACAGATTCATGGTCTTTTATTCTTCCCTAATAATTATTTTTATTAAATAAAATGTTTTATTTTTATATTTAGGTGCTACTCTGAATGATAAGGATGATGACTCTCTTCCTGCAGAGACTGGCCAAAACCATCCATTTTTCCGACGTTCAGACTCAATGACTTTCCTTGGGTGCATACCCCCAAATCCATTTGAAGTGCCTCTGGCTGAAGCCATCCCTTTGGCTGATCAGCCACATCTGTTGCAGGTGAATTAAACTAGTCTTAGGTTTCTTTCTAACTGCTCTTGTTTTAAGTGTTAAATGTTAACTAGAATATTTCTATTAAAATTTTAGCCAAATGCTAGAAAAGAGGATCTTTTTGGCCGTCCAAGTCAGGGTCTTTATTCTTCATCTGCCAGTAGTGGGAAATGCTTAATGGAGGTTACAATGGACAGAAACTGCCTTGAGGTAAGATGTTAAAGTCTGTGTAATACAATATTAACAAGAACTAGATTTTTAGAAATGTATTAATTCAGAATATTTTATTTTCCTAACTAATAAAGGTGTCAGAAATTCCTGCCTTATAACAGAAGGAATTCTACCACTGTCATTAACTTGCTCTGTTAGGTCTCTTCATCAATAAATAGCAGCTTTATTATGTCCTTTCTTTCACAGAGTTGATTGTTATACATTACTGAACATTTTTAATATTCACATATATAAATACTTATTATGTATATATGAGCATATATATTTTTGACCTTAAGATTTGTTCAGCTTACTAAATTACTTTGAATCAAGAATATAGATAAGCCAGGAGGTGGTACAAACCTATAACCCAAGTGACTTGGGAGGCTGAGGTAGAAAGATCATGAGTTTAAGGCCAGCCTCAGCAATTTATAGTAAGACCTTCAGCAATTTAGCAAGACCCTGACTCAAAATAAAAAGGGGCTGAAGATGTAATTCAGTTGTGAAGTGTCCCTAGGTACAGATCTCAGTGTATATACACAAAAAAAGTTGTAGATAAAGAAGGTCATATTAATGATATCTAACATTTATTGAGTAATTCTGGGTCTTGGGGCATTATCTCAATATCTGTAACTATGGTGAGTAGGAAGTGTTGATATTTTGATTTCATGGGTAAGAAGTTGAGGCGTGAAGAGATTATAAAGAGATGTCATGTGAGAATATCTGTTGTCACATGGCTATTTAAGTGGCAGATACAGTTTACAGATACAAGTCTGAATTTGGAGTCTAAAACAACACTACTGCTTATCCTAAAAAAGTAGTAACATGTAGAAGAAATGTAGTTGAATAGCATTTTAAAATCCAAGTGGTAAAGTAGAATGAAATACTAAAAATGTGCAAGAGATTTAAGTACCAGAGGTATTGTAAAAATTTCTTCAAAAGTTCTCTGGGGCTACTGTGTACTGGAATTGGTGGTCAGCCAGGGGAATCACACAGACAAGAATAGGCTATATCTTTATAGGCAAAGCTCCAGAAATAGAAAATTAACTTCCATGTGATTTCTATGGAGCCCTGCTAAGTTAAAACAAAATCTAATTTGTTTTCTTAATGTATAACTTTGAAATGTAAAAACTCACAGGTTCTTCCAACTAAAATGTCTTATGCTGCCAATCTGAAAAATGTAATGAACATGCAAAATCGGCAAAAAAAAGAAGGGGAAGAACAGAACGTGCTGGCAGAAGAAGCTGAGAGTTCAAAACCAGGGCCATCTGCTCATGATCTTGCTGCACAATTGAAAAGTAGTTTACTAGCAGAAATAGGACTTACTGAAAGTGAAGGACCACCTCTTACATCTTTCAGGTACCTGATAAGTGAAATTTTTCCTATTGTTGCATTACTTTCAAGCTATTAAAATATTTTAAGAATTTTTATTTAGAAATGTTTTATTTCATAAACTTTACACATAATTAAATTTTTTCTGTGGTTTCCTAGTTTATCAGATATTTACATATTAAAATTGTGTTTTCTGGATTTGGGAGTTTGTGACTTTTGTCATTATTTGGCATTGTTTTTACTTCATTGAAGAACTTCTAGTACCTTGTTTTTAATGTTTTAATAATTAAACTTAAAATATATATCCATGTCAAATTGCCAGTTAGACTTTTGACCAGCAGCTTAGCTAAGGGAGACATATTAATAACTAGAAAGAATAGAATATTCTACATATATGACTCATACTTACTTGGGCTACTTCACATGGTTCACAGATGATCATATAGCATGAGGTAGGTTTTGTTTACTCAATAATAATTTGTTAGTATACACTGTAGGTCAGTATGGGAAACTTCCAAATGATTTTTTTGGACGAAGAGGTACCGGGGATTGAACTCAGGGGTACTCGACACTGAGCCACATCCCCAGCCCTATTTTGTGTTTTTATTTAGAGATAGGGTCTCATTGAGTTTCTTAGCACCTTACTATTGCTGGGGCTGGCTTTGAACTCTGAGGTTCTCTTGTCTCAGCCTCCCAAAGTGTTGGGATTACAGGCGTGTGCCACCACGCCTGGCTTCTGAATGATTTGTTGACACTCAGCTTTATGTGCTATGTTTTTTTGAATACAAGGTATCAGATAAATTTTAGAAGAGTTAATGAGCTGGCTAATGAAACAAGACACATTATATATAAATAGTCTAACAGCCATAAAGAAAGGGACAGTGTGTAGACTGGAGCGGGACAATCTTCCCAGAGGCAATATGGCTTGAGCTGAGAAATTTAGAATGTGTACAAACAGATTAGAGGGGAGACCAATTTAGAATGCTGCTATTAGTTCGAGTTAGTGAGGAAAAAGGAGCTGAGGTAGAGTACTGGCTTTGGGGATGGAAAGGAAAGCTTGTAAGGAAGAGAAACTGAAGATGAACTTTATTACTCTGGAGGAACAGGAGGAAGAACTTGCTTCAAGTCTGTGCAAGAGGGCATAGACAGTAATAATAAAATTTCAGGAGGAAATGTCATTGCCTTGAGTCCATATTGAGTTGTAGTCATGTTGAATTTGAATTGAGCATCACTGATGTGGATATATTTAACAAATAAAAATTCTGGTTTATTATGAAAGTTTGATCTAGAGGGAGATCTGTGAATCACCTAATGAAGATGGATATTAGATTTTAAGGAGAGGAGGTAAAATTAAAGTTTACGTTAGGAGCACCCTGGGGATGATGTTTTTTTCCTGTATGTGGAGGACATAAGGAACAAGTAGTTGTGGAAATGTTCTTATTAGAGAGAATGTAATTTGAAATACTTAAGACCTCAGAATATTAAAATACCAAGTAAATTACTAATTTTGACCAGAAATTGGGGTATTGGTTAAATTACTTCCCCACTCCCCTTAAATTTCTTACAGGCCACAATGTAGCTTCATGGGAATGGTTATTTCCCATGATATGCTGCTAGGACGTTGGCGTCTTTCTTTAGAACTATTTGGCAGAGTATTCATGGAAGATGTTGGAGCAGAACCTGGATCAGTATGTATTTTGTGCATTTTAAATTCTTTTCTGCCTGATCAGAATATATTTTTAGAAAATAATTCTGTCATCTCTCCCATCCCACCTTTTTTTTTTTCTTTTTTTTTAAAAGATCCTAACTGAATTGGGTGGTTTTGAGGTAAAAGAATCAAAATTCCGCAGAGAAATGGAAAAACTGAGAAACCAGCAGTCAAGAGATTTATCACTAGAGGTAAAGGTATTTAGATTTTCTTACTATACTTACAGAACGCCATTTATATAATTTAAAAATATCCAGAGTAACAAATAGGTCTAAGTTCTATTCAGAGATGTCTAATTTCCATTTTTGTTTACCATTTTAAAAATTATATTTCCCCTGTTTAAAAAAATGTAAGCATGTTTGTGTTCATTACTCATTTCCTCTCACATCTCCAGCATACTGTACATTTTATTCTACTTTATCCCCCACTCCCAGTTAATAGTATATCCAGAGGTAAGCCACAGCTTTACACCAAGAAATGTTTCACCTTTTACAAGTGCTTAATGTACTATATTTTATGGTTGTTAACCAGTGTTTCTAAGCAAATCCTCTATGACTAAACATTTGGGTTCATTTTCCAATTTTTGGTATCCCAGATAGTAGCAGTCAATAATCAACATACCTTGTGTTTATTTCTCTATTTTGCTAATGTGTCTGTAAGGTAGATTCCTAGACAAAATTGCTGGGTCAAAGCACATGTGCACATATAATTTTCCCAGATATTGGCAAGTGCTTCTGCATAATGGTTGTATATATATACATCTTACTGTCAGTATGAGAATGATTAACTCACCATAATCTTGCTGGCAGTATGTTTTAGATTTTGCCTAATCTGATTAGGTAAGAAATGATACTTTAGCATAGTTTCAATTTGGATTGCTCTTATTTGAGCTGGGCATGGTAGTACATGCCTACAATCCCAGTGACGCAGGAGGCTGAGGCAAGAAAACCACAAGTTCAGGCTAGCCTCAGCAACTTTGCAAGGCCTTCTCTCAAAATATGAAAAGAACTGGGAGTGTAGCTCAGTGATAAAGCACCCTTGATCCATCCCTCAATACCCTCCCTTTCCAAAAATTTATGTATTTAGGATCAGTTATTTTTTTTAACGCTTTATACATTCTTTATGTATCTTTAGATGATATACAGTTGCTCATGAATATGTACTTTTTTGATAGAGGTGTGCATATTTTTCCATTTGTCATTTTACTCCACTTTATTTTCTCTTAGCAAGGCATTATTTTTTTAAATCCATTTGGAATTTCTCCTGGTGTATCCCAAAACAGTAAATTGTTTTCAAGTAGATCTTTGGAATAGATGTTTGAAACAAAATGTTTAAATTAAATTAAATTCCATTGTCCTGATTTAATATAGGACATTTTTCTTTGCTTTAGATGTGTAAGCTTCTGAGAACCTAGTACTTATAGTTTTTAAACTATCAAAGGTAAAATTCAGTTTTCAGATTTTACACAGAAAATTTCAAAGTGATTTCCTGTAATGAATTTACTACTTTTTGGCATGTTTTCATAGGTTGATCGGGATCGGGATCTTCTCATTCAGCAGACTATGCGGCAGCTTAACAATCATTTTGGCCGAAGATGTGCAACTACTCCAATGGCTGTCCACAGAGTAAAAGTCACATTTAAGGATGAGCCAGGAGAGGGCAGTGGTGTAGCACGAAGTTTTTATACAGCCATTGCACAAGCATTTTTGTCAAATGAAAAATTGCCAAATCTAGATTGTATCCAAAATGCCAACAAAGGTACCCACACAAGTAAGTAAAGACTAGTATCATAATAAGCATCATAAAAATTATTTCCTTGTTCATCAGAATAGTAATAATAATGCTTTTTAGTGAATTTAATGCACATTTAGAATTTTCATATAATTTTATTCTAGATTAATTGCTTATTTCCTGCCACATTTGCAAGATGTTTATGATCGTACTGGTTTCTCATTATCAGTTGGTACTTGTTTGGGGAGTTCAGGGTGGTTGTGAAAAATGTGGTAATAGAAAAATTTAGTGAACAAACTGCACTTCGTAGTCCCTCTGTCCCTATATTAATTGATACAGATATTTGAGAAGAAAATGCAGTTTTCTAGATGGGCCATTAAAAGTGTGATTTACAACTTGTTTCTAGTCCCCAGTGAGTTAAGGAGCTTGTAACCAAATGCATACAAATATCACTAAGCTCACTATTTTAATTTAGAAAGTCCCCCCGCCCCCCAGGCTTTCTGTATTATCATCCTTCAGAGTGCAAGCTCATTATCTAATTGAGAAACAACACTTTGGAGTTAGGGCTCTTAACCTAATTTTCAAGATTATAGTTGGCAAATTTTAAAAGTCTCTAAAATCACAAAAGCTTTAGGAGTTGATAATTGCTAATTCATGTCAAGTATGGCAGAAGATTGTCAGGCTTGTAAGTGGACTGACACAATAATCGAAGGAGAATAATTTATAAACATCACAAACAAAATTCTGAATTTTACCTAGGTTTTACCTGTTTATCACTAGGGTTCTATAAACTACCACCATAAAGACTGAATGAGCTATTGAAAGGATAGAGAGTAAAAAAATGGGAGAGTTCCCCAGCTTTTCATCATCATTTTTACCATTTGACTTTTTATAGTCTTTTCATAAAAATAGTTTAACAGATTTGAATATGGAAACCTGGCAAATGCCTGCTTTGTACTCTCAGGAAACCATACTCCAGCTTGAGGTTACAAATTCTAAAATAATTATAGCTAATGTTCTGGTGGCCTATAATGTTTTAGTGGCAAAAATTTAGATTAAAGAAGATATTTAAGTTATTACTCATGTAAGAAATCTCAGGATTATTTATAGTGAAATTAACATAAACCTAGTTGCTATATTTTATTTCACAGCTTTGACATGACCAGGGGAAGAATACATTTCACAAATACTGAAATGAACTACTTTGATGTACCAGGTGTATTCTGTACAATTACCTGCAACCCTCAAAACCAAAGGGAGAGGGGAGAAAGGCACTGGCAACCCAGATAATTAAAAGGAAGATGGTGTTGGGCTGTCATGTTTTCTTGTGTTTGACTTAATTTCTTTGCATTGACTGAAATTTTATGTAGTCACATTTGCATTTATCCAAATAAGTGGTATTTCCCCCTTTCTCCTAGGTTTAATGCAGAGATTAAGGAACAGAGGAGAGAGAGATCGGGAAAGGGAGAGGGAACGGGAAATGAGGAGGAGTAGTGGCTTGCGAGCTGGTTCTCGGAGAGACCGGGATAGGTATGAAGATTTTGTATTTTATTTTGAATACCAGCATTTTGGATGAATTGTTGGCTTATAAAGGAAAGAATCTTCATTATGGACTTTTTTTGTTTTGTTTTGTTTTAAAGAAAATGAACTTTAATATTTGGACGTAAGCATAGTAACTAAAAATTATTGATTGCTAAGAAAAAGTTCTACTTTAAAAACCCAGGGGCAATTGAAATTAAATTGTCCACTTGAGTTCCTGATTGTTTGACATTTTTACTACCTTTAATACTCTTTAATTCTCTTAAAATCCTAATTGTGGCAAATTGTGCTACTTAAATTCTTTGATTTTTTTTTCAGTTGATGGGTTGCATCTTACTTTTGCCCAAAATTTCCAAGAATTTTGATTATGGATGATTTCTTGATTTCTGGTCTTTGCAGATCCTACCCCCTTAGTACCAAATTACACATTGCAAATTCATAGATTTTTCAAGTGACAAAATGTAGATAATATTTTCCAGCCATCATTCCACCTTGGTACCACAACTGGAACAATCTGTATGCTCTTGTTTTCTTGTTGTGCTGATAGATTCACTTTTGCAGTCAAAGTAAGTGAACTCATAAAAGCTTTCTTCCTTTTTCAGAGATTTTCGAAGACAGCTTTCCATTGACACAAGGCCCTTCAGACCTGCCTCTGAAGGAAATCCTAGTGATGATCCTGATCCTTTGCCAGCACATCGGCAGGCACTTGGCGAGAGGCTTTATCCTCGTGTGCAAGCAATGCAACCAGTATGTAATGTGCACTTAGCTGACTTTCTTAACTGGTTGTGGAGTTTTTTTGCATTTGAATTGAAATGGCTATTTAAAAGAAATTGTCAACTACTGCCATGATGTGGTAGAAGACTAGCTGTGCAATATGTAAGGTTAGGAAAGAAATGAAGTGATGTTTGCCGGGTGTGGTGGCACACACACCTATAATCCGAGTGGCTTTGAGAGGCTAAGGCAGGAGGATTGTGAGTTCAAAGCCAGCCTCAGCAAAGGTGAAGTGCAAAGCAACTCAGTGAGACCCTATCTCTAAATAAAATACAAAATAGGGTTGGGGATGTGGCTCAGTGGTCAAGTGCCCCTGAATTCACTCCCCAGCACACTCCACCCTGCAAAAAGAAAAGGAAAAAAAAAAATGAAGCAATGTTTGCTGAAGCTAACAGTATATAGCCTGAATTTGTTTCCCCACCTATCCAGGGTTGGGACACTGTCTCCATTCTATCTAGCAGGTTTCTTGGAGCTAAAGAGCTAGCTGAGGTCAGGTGTATGCCTCTAATCCCAGGAACTTTGGAGGCAAGACACTGTCTCAAAATAAAAAATAAAAAGGGTGGCTCAGTGGTTTAGCACCCCTAGGTTTAATCCCCGGTACCAAAAGGCTGTGGCTCAGTGGTTTAGCACCCCTAGGTTTAATCCCTGGTACCAAAAAAATAAAATTTAAAAAATCTAAGAATTAGCTGTATATTTTATTTATTTGTATTCTGTGCATGAATTATTGTTACTTTTTGAAGCAGGCTTTATCTGTTAGCACACTGTAGCTGAAACACATTGTAATAGTTTCCTACTGATAAATATTACAGGGAGATTTTATTTTTAATGTTCTGTCTTTTTTTCATAAAATATGAAACCTGTCAAGTAGTTGTGTTTTTTGTTTGTGCATAATTATGTGAACATATTTTACAGGAAAAGAATAATAAAACAGAAATCCAATTGTATTTCTTGCAGTAGTAACTCCTTAGCTTTATATATAGGCATCTTTTCTTTCCCTCAGTACTTCTTATCTTTTTTCCTACCCTAAATAAAAAAGATGTTTTTGGCTCTCTGATGAAGAAAAAATAGTGGAAATTGAGTGTATGTACTTATGGAATTTAAAAACCTAAAAACATTTGTCATACAAATACTATAACTAGCCCAAATAAGACTCTGCTAGTGCATGAACTATCCACTCCCAGTCAAACTTATCTATAATTAAGCTTCCAGCTTTATAAAAGATCTTACTAGGTCAGAAGAGATTTTTGTGTTTATTCAAGTTTCTTTATTTCTCCTCCTTTCTTATTTTTTATAGCACGCACTCGTCTCTTTTGTTTGGCAGTACTGAATCTTTTTTTCTCCTTGAATGTAGATTTTGACAAGCAATTTTAGATAGTAGGCAAGTAACATTTGTTTGTCATTTTTAGGCATTTGCAAGTAAAATCACTGGCATGCTGTTGGAATTATCTCCAGCTCAGCTGCTTCTCCTTCTAGCAAGTGAAGATTCTCTGAGAGCAAGAGTAGATGAGGCCATGGAACTCATTATTGCACATGGACGGTAATGTGTACAATTGGGAAGGCCTATCAGTTTAAACATCTACTGTTTTGTTTTCAGTATGTGTGTGCCACCATAACCTTAACTTTTTATACCATAAAGTATAGTACTTTAATAATTTTTATAAAGTGGTGACTTGTAATCCATCTGTAAGACAGCTAATTTTTTCATGTTTTAGAATGACAGTGTTTTATTAGTTGCTTTGGTTCTAAAAGGGATTCTATATACTTGATGTTTAGGAATTGCTTCCAAGAAGTACATCTCAAATTCTCCACCAGAATACCCCTTGTGGCAAGAGGTCATATATATACTCAAAGAAACTTGGAGTGTAGCACCTAACTTCTTGCCATAAGTATGAAATTTATTTTAGTCCCCTGATTCACCTTAGAAATTCACGCAGGTTTTGCTTTCTATTTTGTAATATGTTTGCTTGATTTAATATAAAACCTAAAAATTTAAATTTTTAATTTTTAAATTAAAAATTACTTACCCCTCTTTTTCCAAGGTGACAAAAGTGATATTAGGAAGATGTACCATACTTATTCTGTGGCTTCTATCCTGGGCCTACTCTTAATAGTTTGAGACTTTGAAGATTTGATTATTTTATATGGAAATTCCTGTGCTGCTGGGGGTTGAACCCCAGGGTCTTGTGCATCCCAGGCAAACAGTCTTAATAAAAATTTGTTATTTTATCCTAATCATGATTTTGAAAAAGGAGTGAGATTAGGTACAGTTCTACAGGGTATAAGCAATCAGGCTGAGCAGAGAACTGAAACAGCTACTTCCAAAGCTTTTGAATGGTCCAGGCCACAGACTGTTGGTGGAAGTTTATCTGTTGTCTGTATTTTGCACCTCTGGACTTTTATGATTGTTTCTTTATTCCTTTGCTTTGTCTGTAGAGCTATCAGCGCTCTGTTACAGCTTAGCCATTACAGAAAAAGTTGAGAAGAACGTGTGTTTTTGGTTAAAAGAATTTATACACAAATATGTATATATGTATTATACATATATAAAAATGTTGCTAAATTAGTAGTATTTTTTATTGGGTGAAACTAACACAGTATTGAGTGCTTTTACCTGGCTTTATGGAGCAATGAATTTATTAATAGTATTCTAGAATTATTCAATATGCTATAGAACTAGAGTTCTTATTTGTTATTGCTTCCTAAACATTCTTCTGCATTTCTATTATGCTTGCTCTGAGCTTATGTTCCAGCTCTTTGATGAAGACTGCATTTATTTTGACTTAAATCAGGTAGTCTTTAGCCCATTATCTTGAATCATACATGTAACATCAAGTGGGTTTTTAAAATACATATTATTGATGTCTCTGCTCCTCAGAACTGCATTAGGGGAAGTAAGTGTCCTGGATGTTTGTTAACTTCAAAACTTAAATCCATTGGTGAATTCTTAGAAATTTATTATGTGTTCTCCATACTAAATAATAAATGTTTCAATTGTCTGGTAAGTGGAAGGTTTCTGTTTGTTTTTAGGGAAAATGGAGCCGATAGTATTTTGGATCTTGGATTATTAGACTCCTCAGAAAAGGTACAGGTAAGAGATGTATTCATCATATGCTAATATATGCTTTGAATTTAAATTATAAGAAAATTCAAATTGGGAGAAAAGTAGGATGCAGGAAGGAACCTTTTTTCTAAGTAAATACATGATTATAATAGAGAAAGAGAAGCAAAGGTAAGTTATATGGTTGTTATAAATATATTAGATATAATGAACTGAATTCAAAGAAAAAGAGAGACAGACTAAAATTCCAAGACTCATTCCTCAAGGCCCCAAAGGTACACAGAAATACATGTGATGTCTTAGCAAGGGAGACTTTTTAGGACATGATGGTATTTCATTACATGTATTTTATTCTTTTTTTTTTGGTACTGGGGATTGAACTCAGGGGTACTCGACCTCTGAGCCACATCCCCAGCCCTATTTTGTGTTTTATGTAGAGGCAGGGTCTCACTGAATTGCTTAGCACCTCACCATCGCTGAGGCTGGCTTCAAACTTGTGATTCTCCTGTCTTAGCCTCCCAAACTGCAGGGATTACAGGCATGCGCCACTGCACCCAGCATTGCATGTATTTTATTCTTAAGCTACTAGAGAACTTACAGTGCCAGCCATGGGGGCAAACCCACTACAATCAATCAATCACTGTGTGTATGTATGTGTGTGTATTTGTATTATATGTATGGTAAAGCTGATCCTGTTACTTCATTTTATCTGGAAACGTACTTTGAGACTCAAGTATAAACCATTGTCTAGCTCTCATTATTCCAAGTGGTGCATATACAGGATATGCCCAAACACCTTAGTAAAGGTTTTGAAAACTTGTCACCAAAACCCCTGTACTATTGCATCCCCCTCACCAACCAGCCAGTCTTCCATATCATTTTATACAACCCATTTTCACAACTTGATATTAGAAATGTCCAACAGACAAATATTCAAAGGCTCTAAAATGAATTACTCGGCATATAAATAACCAGGAAAGACTGGCCACTTTTCCCAGGAAAAGAACCAATAGATGGCATCTGTGAGGTGATCCACTTGTTGGGATTACCAAAGACTTTTATCTCATGTTGTCTAAGACAGTGAACGAAAAGATACAGGAATAGAAAGTATAAAAGAACCAAATAAAATTTAGAATTAAAAGCACAATACCTGAAACAAATTAAGTTGGATAGGTATTCAAAAGTAGAATGAATGTGACAGTGTCAGTAAGCTTTTGAAGATAGACGGAAATTATCCCCTCTGAATAATAGAGAAAAAAAGATTTAAAACAAAGAATAGTTTTAGGGCTTTTGGATCAATATCAAAAGATCTAACATTCATGTCTTTAGAGTACTCACAGGGGAAGAAGAGAAAGAAATTGTTTTAGAAAGACTATTTGAAGAAATAATGGCTGAAAATAAATTTGGTATAAGGCATACATTTACAGGTTTGAGAACATCAGTGAACTCAACAGTATAAACAAAAAGAAAACTATGTTCAGACACACCATAATTTACTGTGATTAAAACAAAGATAGATAAATATTTTTTAAAGCAGCCAAAGAATGGTGTCTGAGATACAGGGAAAAGGTGATTTGAAAGACAGTGCTAAAAGAATTTTCAATCCAGAATTTTGTATCCAGTGAAAATATCTTCAGGCATTAAGGTGAAAGAAACTAACCTGAGTTTCATTAAGTAATTTTTATTTAAATAACAGATGTTAAAGATTTACTGTACATAATGTTTGTATACCACAGTTCTGTAAAGTTGAATTAAGTTGAATTAACCTTTAATATTGTTACACACATTTAAATATGAATGTTCTGCCTTCCTGACTTGACTTTGAATGATTTCAGAGAATCAGTTCATACATTTCTTTTTCTTTTTTCTCTTTTGTGGTACTTGGGATTGAACCTAGGGCTTCATACTTGCTAGGCAAGTGCTCTACTATTGAGCTACATCCTCAATCCTCATGCATTGGGAGTGCGGGGGGGGCAGGGATTGAACCCAGGGGTACTCAACCACTAAGCCACATCTCTAGCCCTTTTTATTTTTTGAGATGTGGTCTTGCTAAGTTGCTTAGCACCTCACTAAGTTGCTGAGGCTGGCCTGGAACTTGGGCTCCTCCTGAAGCACTCAGATTACAGCCATGCACCAGTACATTTCATTTGTAAAAAATGAATCTTGGGGCTTAACCTGTGGCATTCTGTTATTAGGAAAACCGAAAGCGTCATGGCTCTAGTCGAAGTGTAGTAGACATGGATTTAGATGATACAGATGATGGTGATGACAATGCCCCTTTGTTTTACCAACCCGGAAAAAGAGGATTTTATACTCCAAGGCCTGGCAAAAACACAGAAGCAAGATTGAATTGTTTCAGGAACATTGGCAGGTAAAATACCTCTAACCTTCTTAAATTTGATGGGAGGAAGGGTGGGGGGGGTTGGACCCAAGGCCTTGTGCATGCTAAATGTGCTTTCTACCACTGAACTACATCTCCAGCCTCTTAAGTTCTTTTAAAAACTACAGTTTAATGAGATTTTCTAAAATATTAATGTGTGTCATGATGCCCCTACTCCTCCAGTGGGGCTGACCTCAGTCAAACTCAAGATCTTCCTGCCAAGCCTCCATAATAGCTGGGATTATAAGTGTGTGCCAGTGTGTCTGGATATAATACATTAGTTTTAAAACTTGGCTTATGCTGTATTTCATAGTGGATAGAAATAAACCTATAGAGAATTTCTCAATCATGCGAACACTTTTGTATATATATGTGTGTACATTTAGGTGTTCTTAATATATTTTTAAATTAAAATCTTTTCTGTTTTTGTTTTTAGGATTCTTGGACTATGTCTGTTGCAGAATGAACTATGTCCCATCACATTGAATAGACATGTAATTAAAGTATTGCTTGGTAGAAAAGTAAGTAATTTTGATGAACATAACTACTTTTACAACTAACTACACAGGTTCTTTTTATAAAATGCTAGCATGCTTTATGATATTTACTTACTATTTAAATTCTAAAGCATTTACTGTCATAAATAATATTCAAATATGACATAGGTAAAGTCTTCATACATGGAGGAGATGGCATATATAGTAGAGTGGGTACACAGGTAGCTTTGTGTTTGATAGACCCTCGATCCTATTGCAGATAAATCCCTTGTCACTTTCAGCATATTTATTTATAAAGTGGTAAAGAAACAGCATTGTGCTGGGCGCAGTGGCGCAAGCCTATAATCCCAGCACTTAGGGAGGCTGAGACAGAAGAATTGTGAGTTCAAAGCCAGCCTCAGCAACGGTGAGGCGCTAAGCAACTCAGTGAGACCCTGTCTGTACATAAAACACAAAATAGGGCTGGGGATGTGGCTCAGTGGTCGAGTGCCCCTGAGTTCAATCCCCAGTACCAAAAAAAGAGGAAGAAAGAAACAGCATTGTGACTAGCAAATAGTAGTAACCAATAAATTTTATCCACTATAATTAGCTGTAGCGGGTGGCAGTGGAAGAGCATAGTAGTATTGAAAGAGCATTCCAATTTCAAAAATATTTGCAAGATTCACATGGCAGAGGGTGCAAAAGAATATAAGAAAACAGACAGCATGCTTAGTATTTATTTCCAGGTGATGGAATTAGCCTTATTTTGTGTTTTGATAGTTTGACAGCCTGTACATTTCTTTGTGATGGAGGGAGAGAGGGGAATCCCTTTAAAATTTATGTATAATGCCAAGTATGCAGCTTTTGACTTAAACAACAACAAAAAAAAACCAACAAAAAACTGTTTCTAAAGATACTAAAATTACTTGACACAAAACAGTAATATTAAGTTCTTTTTCAGAGATGCATATCACATCTGATAAATTAGCATCATTAAAGCTGTAATCTAATAATTTAATCAAACCCACTGATAAACATTGTTCTTTATTAAATACAAGCATATCATTATGTGTATATATAATCTGCAGCCCTCCCCCATTCAGGCTTTATCAAGTTCTTATTAAACTGTTAGTATGCACAGAATTAGACTCAAAGTTCTGCAACAGAGGATAATATGTTGAGTTTTTAATAATGCGTAGTGAACGGCTCCTAGATTCAAGTTTAACTCAGTGATTTGACCTTGTACAAGTTACTGAATTTCCTTGAGCATCAGATTTATTAACTGGATTCGATAATCTTTATTTTATGATTACCAAGAAGAAACAGAATGTGTATATAGTTCAGAACCAACTGCTGCACATAATCAGTATTCAGTAAATAGTGCTGGCTTTTCTTTTTTCTTTGTGGTTTTGGGGATGGAACCCAGAGCTTTGTACACCTAGTCAAGCACAGTACCACTGAGCTACATTCCCAGCCCTTTCTCAATTTTTTTTTTTTTTTTTTTTTTTTTGTACCAGGGATTAAACTCAGGGGCACTCGACCACTGAGCCACATGCCCAGCCCTATTTTGTGTTTTATGTAGAGACAGGGTCTCACTGAGTTGCTTAGCGCCAGGCCATTGCTGAGGCTGGCTTTGAACTCGCGATTCTCCTGTCTCAGCCTCCCAAAGTGCTGGGATTACAAGTGTGAGCCACCACGCCTAACTCTTTTCTCAAAATTTTGAGACAAGTTGTCACTAAGTTGCCCAGGCAAGTCTTGAACTTACAGTCCTCCTGCCTCAGACTCCTGAGTAGCTGGGATTATGGCATGTGCTATAGTGGTAGCTTTTTAAATCGAATTTTAAAAACTTTATGATGCTATTGACACCCTCCCCAACACTTTATACTTTAAAATGAAATGTTGTCAGAGCCAAAGATACATTAAATTTTACCCCTTCAAAGTAGTGTCATATATTTAGTGGGGAAATATTTATTAGTCTATCTTCAAATTAGTTAACATTATCACAGATAATAATTTACTAATGGATTAAGATATTTCTTTCATAATTTGAATTTCATATGATTACTTTCTTAGGTCAACTGGCATGATTTTGCCTTTTTTGACCCTGTAATGTATGAAAGTTTGCGCCAATTAATCCTCGCTTCTCAGAGTTCAGATGCTGATGCTGTTTTCTCAGCAATGGATTTGGCATTTGCAATTGACCTGTGTAAAGAAGAAGGTGGAGGACAGGTAAAGCATATACAGTTTTCTGATTCTGGCAAGAGAACTGGGTTAATCTGTTGTGCTTCTTCATAATAGAAGCAGTTCAGGTACCGATGTGTGCGCACACTGAGAAAGAGAAGTAAGCATAGCTGGAGAAGAACACAGAGAGAGATGGTTTAGGAGTTAGTGATACAGACTGAGAACAGAAGGGGATTTTTCTGCTTATTCAGGCCTTAAAATATCTGCAACTCTTAGATATTTTTTGGATAAAGACTTGTCTTTAGATTTAAAAATTCTAGGAAATAAAGATTGTGAACTGTTAACTTACTATATTGTTTTGATAAAATTGTCCTCATTGTTGAAATTTTCCACAGGTTGAACTCATTCCTAATGGCGTGAACATACCAGTGACTCCCCAGAATGTGTATGAGTATGTGCGGAAATATGCAGAACACAGAATGCTGGTAGTTGCAGAACAGCCATTACATGTAAGTGTTTTCTGGAAAGTGTTAATTCATGTAATAAGGTTCTTTTTGTCTCATCAGAGTTAGGAAGGAGTGCTTGTGGGGCTGAAATGTAGTTCTTTTAGGGTCCTATCACCACTCATACTTTGAGTGATCTGCTAGAAGGATTCACAGGACTCATGCAGTTATACTTATTAACAGAAGGACCCACAGCAAGATTAAGGAGAAGGATCCATTAGGCAGAATCTGGAGGAGTCCAGGTGTAAACTTCCAAAATTCTCTGCATGGACTGTCACACCATAGCTCTTCCTCAGCATTGGAATGCAGCAATGTATTGTGTAGCATGTCTGCTTCAGTAAGCCTGCCTAGCTGTCAGACAAGAGTTTTATTGGAAGTTAGTCCTGTGGCATTTTTTAAACTGTGTAACCAGCCACAGTTACTGAAGTTCCAGACTCCTTTTACAAATAGTCTGTGTAAATTCTTACAACAGGGTTTCCTGTCTAAGGTAATGGAACACTCTAAAATCCAGGTATCAGCCAAGCCCAACAGGCCCTTCTAAAAAGTAACATCAGGCCTTTTTGGTAACACTTTCCATTTCTAGGGTAAAATGTTTATGTGAATTTATTGTTCATAGTGTCATATATTTCTGATCTGTAGAGTCATACTGTCAGAGTTCAGATTATGTCATGGCTTCACTACCCTCTAGAATTTATGTTTGAATATGGGAGGTTTGTTAATGTCATTCTCATCTTGGATGCTGACAGGAGATAGCACTTTTGACAGATTGAAGCTATTCTTATTTAATGACCAGCTTGTTTGTTATTAACATTTTAAATATAATTTCAGTTAACTATTAGTGTCTAAAAATACTACTTCATTTTTTTAAACCTGTGACTGATTCACTTGCCTTTTCTCTCCCTGCTTTTGAATCTGTGAATAAATTCAAAATACAAAACTTACTGTTTTTTTCTTTTTGATTTAAAATGGAAAATAACGTTCTTATAGAAGACTGTGAAAATTAGATGTTGGGCTTTTTAACAGTTCACACATGCTATATGGAAAATAAAGTACTTATTGTAACAAACGGATAATTTTTAAAATTCTCTAGGCAATGAGGAAAGGTCTACTAGACGTGCTTCCAAAAAACTCTTTAGAAGATTTAACAGCAGAAGATTTTAGGCTTTTGGTAAATGGCTGTGGTGAAGTTAACGTGCAAATGCTGATTAGTTTCACCTCTTTCAATGATGAATCAGGTAGGAATTTCTGTAAATGTTTACTTAAGAAATAAACTGTATGAGAGTGTGGTCAGCATTTTCTTTTAAAATTTTTTTAGTTGTAGATGGACATAATATCTTTATTTTATTAATTTATTTCTATGTGGTGCTGAGGATCGAACCCAGTGCCTCACACATGCCGGACAAGCGCTCTATCGCTGAGCCACTATCCTAACCTGTGGTCAGCATTTTCTGAGTTTCTGGTTCTTAGACCTATTTACAAGGTCTGGGAAATACTATATTACCCATTTTTTAAAAAAATATTTATTTTTTAGTTGTAGGTGGACAGTATATCTTTATTTTTTATGTGGTGCTGAGGATCGAACCCAGTACCTCACGTGTGCTAGGCGAGCGTGCTACTGCTGCGCCATAACCCAGTCCTACCCATTATTTTTAATGCTATGATTCCACTAAACATTTTGGTAGCTTAGCATTAGGTTATGTTGATTCTTCTGTTGAATAACTGTTTTAGGTTTTAAGGAAAATGTGGTTTAGAAAAATGCAAGTAAAAATTCTTTGTGGTCAGCAGAGGATATGTATATACTAATCAGTGCGATTGTTCTGTTGACCCTTCCTGATTCATGTGTCTTCAGCTCTAAAAACTTTGATTGCATGATGTTTGCTTTGTAGAGCTGCACCCATGTCACACAAAGACATGATAGCACACAAACACATGGAGAATCTAGAATAAAGAGAAGTGTAGTGATAATCTTTCTAGAATAAACTTTATCTCTAGTGTTTATTTTGTTCTGCAGTTCATTTTTTGGAAGTCCCTGAGACTAGTCCTGAGTTAATTATTTTTTAAATGTGAGTTTGTTCCTCATATATTTTTTTTTTTTAATTTTTTAGTTGTAGATGGACACAATATCTTTATTTTTATGTGGTGCTGAGGATCGAACCCAGTGCCTCATGCATGCAAGGCAAGCGCTCTACCACTGAGCTACAATCCCAGCCCCATGTTCCTCATATTTTTTATTGGTGCTTTATACTTATACATGATAGTGGAATTTGTTGTTACATAGTCCTGAGTTTTTAACTGCAGCTATACAATAAAACATTGAAAACTCCAAGAAATTTGCTGTGAAAGGATTATACCTACAGTTCCAAAATTATTACATACATAAAGATACCAGTTTTTTCCCTTTTATTTTTCTGTTTTCAAAGCAGCTCTAGCCAAATTATAAAAAGCTAAGTTTGGGTATAATTTTTTTCCCTTCATGCCTGGCAATACATAGGTTGTTCTATAGTTGTTTTTGTGCTTTGTAGTGTAATTTTCAAAATATTAAGAATTTGTCTCATTTATAAACCAAAAATCTAGGAGAGAAACAAAATTTCTAAAGAAATTTCCAAAGGCCAGATCAGCACCATAGGCATCATTCGGAAGCTTTTTAGAAATGTAGAATCTCTATGTCCCCTCCATGCACCTCCAGACTCAGTGAATGAGAATCTGCTTTTTCAGAAGATCCTATGTCATTTATAAACCCATTCATTTGAGAAGCATTGGCTTAAGAACATTACAAGAATCATGATTTACAGATAGGTTTTAAAGTCGTGTGATTATCACTTTTGAGGACGGTGGTTCATTTTTCTTGTTTTGGTCTTCTTGAATCTGGACTGGCTGATCAACTACAGAGCTTTTTATATTATGCATATGGTCCTAATTTTTATTAGGAGTTAGACCCCTCAAATGTTAAATAGCATTTTAATTTTACATCTATTTTTATTATTATAAGAAATTTGTATTACTGATATAGAATATTGAATTTATATTCTTAGGAGAAAATGCTGAGAAGCTATTGCAGTTCAAACGTTGGTTCTGGTCAATAGTAGAGAAAATGAGCATGACGGAACGACAAGATCTTGTAAGTTAAAAGCTTCACAAAATTTGAAGGAAATGTAGTGGTTTGGTGTTGCTGCTTTTTTGTTTGTTCTTTTTCTTTTGTTGGGGGTGGCGTGGGTGAGGTGGGTGCTGGGGATTGAACCCAGGGCCTCAGACATGTTGAGTTTGTGCTTTCTACTGTGGAGCTATACATCTTTCCCCAAATTTTAAAATACTGTTTGAAATGGCTGGTCATTTTAATTTTGGGTAGGGTAGAGAATTTATAGAAGATCAGAAATAAAAGGCAGCTTTCATTTTCCTCTTGAACCTCTAAAGGCATGTTATCTGTTAATCTTGCTTTACTTGTCCCAAAAGATAATACAGCTTATTTGTGACAGTTAAACACCCCTGCCCCATTCACAATAGCCACCTTTATCTATGAGGAATGCGTTCCGCAAACCTCAATAGATGGCTGAAACCAAGGATAGTACCAAGCCCCTCAATTCAAAGCCTTTTCCATCCCAATTAAGCAAGTAATAATACATAGTGCTATAATGCTTATAGTTTAAGGAGTCAACAAAACCAGCATGGATTTCTTTTTCCTTCTTCAAAATTTAAAAATGATGACCTTAGTCACCTCAGCAACATTTGCTTTTCTTAAGTTGAGAATTTTTGCCTGTTTACTTAAAGGTAGCAATTTATGGCTTCTCTTTGGCATGTGTAAATTGGCTGGCAACACTGTTCTTCCACTTTGAGACCCTTAAATAAAGTAAGAGTTACTTGAACACAAGCATTGTGGCAATCAGTCCGACAACTGAGATGGCTACTAAGTTACCCAGTGGGTAATGTTGGATAAAGAGATGATTGACATCCCCACTGGGATAGTAGCATCCAATTTAGAGTTTTTCGAATTGCTTTTTCCTTAAAATTTCCATTTAATATTTTTGGACCACAGTTGGCCGTAGGTAACTGCAGTCATGGGAAGAAAAACCACAGACAAGGGAGAACTATTATATAGGGGTTATATATGCTATTCTTGTGTATGTATATCCTTAATTTTTATTCATTCATTCATTCTTTATTTATTTTTTGTGGTACTACAAATTGAACCCAGGGTCTTTCACTGAACTACATCCCCAGCCCTTTTTATTTTGATACATGGAGTCTTGTTGCCCAGGCTGGCCTTGGAACTTGAGATGCTCCTGCCTCAGCCTTCCAAGTAGCTGGCATTACAGTTGTGTTCCCACCACCATGCCCACCTAAATCTATTATTTCTGTCCTACTTAGTATTTTATCACAGAGCCCTAGCCAACTCAGAATTATAAACAGATAACAAACTTCGATTTTAGTGGAAAGTCTACAATGTATATCCAGCCTTGAGTATATTCATAACCATATCAGCTTGCTCATTACCATTAATCTTGCAGATAGTAGTCTGTTCCAGACTTACTTGAAGAAGTTAAGGCATTCCTTATCCAGAAAACTCCAGAGTTCTTTACTGTTCATTCCTCAGGGTTCCCTAGGACATTTCCGTTGTCAAATCAGCTATAATTGTTAGTTATCTAAACCAGACCACTCACTGTTTAAAAATGATCATTTCTAAGTGTATTTGTCATTTTATTTGATAGAGGGGGAATAATTACTTGTGTAGGAAAGCACAAAACCTACAAATTCCTAATTATCTTCATTTTAGTCAGGAACAGCTTTTAGCTCTCCTGAATCTTAATATGGCTACAAGAGCCTTGCAGTATTTTTCTAATACTGCAAAACAGGTTGTTCAGGAGCTTAGCCTTCCTAGTAATTTGACTTAGGTTGTTCTTCAACCAAGTTTGAATTCATTGGTCAATATTTAATTTTCTCAGTCTTTTGGCTCTTAAACTCTAACCCAGTGTCTTAATCTGTCTCTGTGGTTTTGGGATTACTTGAATAGCTTGTTTGGACTCTACCATTTGTGGTCAGTCTCTGAATTCAGGATACCTTGTTTCTCTAAGACAAAACTCATATCAATTCTGTAAGACATACCAAAACCAAAAACGATTGACCATCTGTTATAAGTCCTGACTTAATCATATTTTTACCAATTCCACAGTTGTAATTTTCTAATAATTTTAAGCCATTACATGCTCAGTCAAGTCAGCAAGGTTAAATGTTATTCCAATTTCTGCCTTTTAATGGAAGAAAATTTCAGTACTCACTCACTCTTTGGAAAAAAAGAAAATCTCCATTAAAGGCCTCAAAATTTCCTATGAACAGCTTTAATTTGTGGGCTTCACTTTTTAAATGCCTATCAAAAATTAATTTTGGGTTTTAGGCAACATATATTCTATTCCCTTTACCCTGATTTTGGAAATCATCCTTCACATATATATTGTTTTACCCTGGTATGAAGCACATAAGAATTTAATAGGACTTTCCCAAACAAGTTTTCCATGAAATTATTATTAGTTGTGCAATGACATGGTTATTGGGAAAGAACTACATAGTTTATTCTTTCTTGGAGAGAGAAGTTCTGAGAAGTCTGCCAATGTTTCTCTTCTCATTTCCTGAAAGTCTAGTGATATAGTCATCTACTTGGTTGACCACATTTACTCTTAGAGAACCACTTTACATTAATATGTTTAAAAAAGTGGATTGGACCAGGTTTATCTAGAAGCTTTATCTAGCTCTTTTAGAATTCTTTGAAGATTTCGTAGGTCCTAATGCTTAGGAGAGGTATAAACTGTGTTTCAGGAAGTGACAAATGAGTTTGTTTAGGTTTTTGAGTCACTCTGGCAAATTGGATGTACTTCACTGTTCAGGTGTGTGCAAGTAAAGACAGTAGATTTAAAAATGTTTTTTCCTTAAGAGATCAAAACACTATATGGAAGACTAGTACATATATATGTATAGAAGGGTGAACCAGTGAGGAGTGGTATGTATTCAGATAAATATTTCAGGAAAGCATATCCATATTATGTTTAAGTAAAAAAGGTAAAGTAGAAGTTAACATTTCTTGTCATTTATTTACATTGTGTTGCACAAAATAAATGCATAACAAAACTGTTTATATGGCTTAGTGTATTATCTACAGTAGGTATTTCCAGTGCTTGCTTACAATTAAAATTGTATCACAATGTTGTTTTAATGAAAATGTATTATTTTGCAAGTAGATAATGCAAAATAACTGTTTTAGATAAGCTGTGTGAACCTAGGACCATGTCCTTTGTTTGGAAGCCTTGTGTCCTTTTCCCACTGTTAGAGCCCCTCTTTTAAATTTAGCCACAGAAACGGCCCTTAGAGCCCATTTTGCTCAATAGCTTCATGTTACATGTCAGAAAACTGAAGCCCTGGGAGAGGAAATTATTATTATTTTAAACATGATGCTTTTCTCTCTCTTAATCTTGAACCATACTACTTCTCTGCCTTTTGCAGGGAAGGTGGGGAGCTTTTTATTGAGGTATGATTGACTCCTTCCTTTTCAGTACAACAAAATAAAACCCATTTCAAAATAATACCCCTTTAGTGTTTAACATAGGAGTGGGGCTCTTATGTTGCCAGAATTAAGAGTTGAACGTTAACCTGTAAAAGTCAAAATTGTAATCATCATATTCCTGTCTAGGTTTACTTTTGGACATCAAGCCCATCATTGCCAGCCAGTGAAGAAGGATTCCAGCCTATGCCCTCTATCACAATAAGACCACCAGATGACCAACATCTTCCTACTGCAAATACTTGCATTTCTCGACTTTACGTCCCACTCTATTCCTCTAAACAGATTCTCAAACAGAAATTGCTACTCGCCATTAAGACCAAGAATTTTGGTTTTGTGTAGAGTATAAAAAGTGTGTATTGCTGTGTAATATTACTAGCTAATTTTGTAGATTTTTTCCATTTGTCTATAAAAATTTATGGAAGTTAATGCTGTCATACCCCCCTGGTGGTTCCTTAAAGAGACTAAATGCAGACATTCCTTGCTGAGTTTGTAGCTTAAAGGCCTGAGGAGCACTAGCAACATTTGGCTATAATGGTTTGCTAGTCAACAACTTCTGGGTCTAACCCCAGCCAAAGATGACAGCAGAACAACATAATTTACACTGTGATTTATCTTTTTGCTGAGGGGGAAAAAATGTAAAATGTTCTGAAAATTCACTGCTGCCTTTGTGGAAAGTGTTTCAGCAAAGGTTCTTGTATAGAGGGAATAGGGAATTTCAAAATAAAAAATTAAGTATGTTCTGTGTTTTCATTTTAACTTTTTTATGGTGTTTAATTTGTGGTTGGCTGCAATTGTGTATCATGTATATGGAACTTGTAAAAAAGTTCTTGACATTCAGATCTTCAAGATGAAATCACTTACCGATTTTAAAAAAAACCACTTTTATTGCGGTTTATTTCAGCTGCATTGAGCTCTAGGATATTAAATGATATCACTAATATTTTGCATGTAATTTGTTCATTTGAGTGAGGGCACTTTTTTTGTACATATATGATGGGGCCAATGCACAGTACTTTATCACAATCACCTATTTTTCTTTGTATTCCTATTTCAATGCAGTCAGTCAGGAGGTTACTGCACTTCAGTTCTAACTAGACATTTGTACTAAGGTATTTCAGTTATGTAAACTCAGCCTGGGCACTTTCTGATAACTGTAAAATGTTTTATAAGATCATGATTATTGAAAATACATTTTGGAAAATTTTAAATGTTCGTGAGCAGCTTAACTACTTTTGTATCTAGCCTTTTTTAAGTATCTTGTTACATTTACTTTTTTAAATAAATTATAGAAGAAATGTCAAGTAACATTGAAGGAACAATAGTTTTTATTTATATAGTTGTACATTTTTAAACTAAGGGCAATACACTGATATGGTTATGAGCATAAAATTTTTTGAGTTAACGAACTGAGTTTATATACACATGGACTATAAGAAATAGTAGAAAATCAATCCACATTTTACAGTTAGCAGAGAATTCCTTAATGGCACCTGGCCAGGCCACCTTTTCTTTTTACAAATGGGAGTAATGAAATATGAATGTTACTTGGCATAGAAAGTTAACTTACTTATAATGAAGTGACAGGTTCTTTTTTGATGATTCATGAATTATGTAGCCTAGGACCAATATCCCTAAATTCTTGTGTTTTTAGTAGCTTAATGAGGAACACATTATTTTCAGTGGCATAATGAGCGGTTTTCTTCTCTAAGTCTTCACTGAGACTTATACTAGTCACTTTACATATTAAATGAGAGAAAGTCTTTGAACTGTCTCCTACTTTTTTGGTTCCTATATAGAACTTATGGCCTTGGGGATCATTTTCATGCTCAAAGGCATTATGCTTTTATTATATAACTTCCTTTAAAAGACTGAACCACATGGTATTCTCAATCCTGTTGACACTAAAAATATTTCAAACTGAATGAAAGTAGTGGACTTCATTGTATTACTTAAAACACATAATAACACGCTGTATTAGATGTGTGTAAATTAGCCAAAGTGAGACATTGGTTTTTATGTCTAAATGCTATTTCTGAATAAATGAAATAGTAATTAGATTAAGAGCTGATTAGCATCAATGTGTTTGAAAGATACAAAATTTATATATCACCTTAACCTCTGTATGCACATGATGGGATTGATAAAATATTAAATGAGAGCAAACTGGCGATGATTAGGACATTTGAAACCCTAATTGTGAGCTTATTTTTAGTAGTTAAAGAATGAAAATATTTAAAGTAATGAACAATGTCTTAAGTCTTCCTAAATCAAGATTTTGGTTAAAATGCTTTTAGAAACATTAAAAGCAGAGTGAATCTTTTTTTAAAGCATAAAATGGTTCTAAATGTAAAATAAAGTCATGTAAAATAAAGTTCTCTTTTGGTCTTGTTTAGTGATTAAATCTACCAGAGTTGGAAACAGATTTAGGAAGCGAAGACCAAGAATGAACTTTACTGAGGTTTTTCAAAATTTTGGTATTTTTACTTTTTTTCTCCCTCTAAATCTTCTGAATATCAAGGCTGCCCTGTAAGGGGTTTAAAGAATGATTTCACCAGTCAATACTTGTCTCCACAAAACACGTCTCCCATAAAGATATGATTGTTTTTGTGTTTAAAAGTAGTCAGCAATTTCTAGGTTTAAACTCAAATTGATATCTTTCCCTTGAATTCTTATGCATAAGATTCACCTGCATGGGGCTGTAGCTGTAGCTCAGTTGTAGAGCTCTTGCTTACCAGGAGTAAGGCCCTGGGTTCACTCCCCAGCACCACAGCGGGTTGGGAAAGATTCACTTGAGGTGTTCAGTGCAAATTCTTAGGCATTGCCCCTACTAACTTTTCTTTGGTAGAAACCAGATCCCACCCGCCCTTATGAGGGATTGAACCCAGGGGCACTTTACCACTGAGCCACATCTCCAGCACTTTTTGTATTTTATTTAGACGACAGGGTCTCACTAAGGTACTTAGAGTCTTGCTCAGTTGCTGGTGCTGGCTTTGAATTTGTAATCCTCCTGCCTTAGCTTCCTGAGATTACAGGCTTGTGCCACCATGCCCGGCAGAAATCTTCATTCTTTTTTTTGGGTACTGGGAACTGAACTCAGGGGCACTCGACCACTGAGCCACATCCCCAGCCCTATTTTGTGTTTTTATGTAGAGACAGGGTCTCACTGAGTTGCTTAGCACCTGGCCGTTGCTGAGGTTGGCTTTGAACTCGTGATTCTCCTGTCTCAGCCTCCCTAAGTGCTGGGAAGAAATCTTCATTCTTAACAGAGCACCCTAGGTGATTCTAAAATATTCCCTAGAGGTTTTTTTCTCTCTTTTTAAAAAGATTCATGAATATAAATCCATAAAGGTAAGTTCCTTAAAGCCAAACCTTTCCTACATAAAACCTATGCAAATGTGCATCTGCTGATCATCAATTCCTGGACTAGATTCTTTTTCAATATAAGGGCTGGTTGAAAGTGCCTGGGGGTAATGACTAAAAGTATTTTTAGTGTTTACTTTTATGTCAACTAAAGTAGACATGAACATAGAGATTGATTCTTTAAATACTATTTGATTAATACAGAAATATATTTAAATGTGACTTGTTTATTCATATCAATATACCTTGCATTAAATATAAATCGTTTCTTCTGATAACTTCTAATTCAAAAGTATTAGATTGTTGGCTGCGCAACATGACGTTTCTATTACTAATACTGAATATTTAACTATGTGCAGGTACTTTGTCAAGTGCTTTACATATTTTATTTCATTTAATCTTATTTCTCTGACAGGAAACTGAGATATGGGGTTGAACAACTTGTGCAAGGTTACACAGCTAGGGAGTGCTAAACGGGTTAAGTTACATCTTTAGGCGTTCTGGTTTGCATTCGTAAACATTTTAGGCTATATTTTGTGGAAAGTATGATGATTATGAGTTCATCATAAAATAATGAAATACTTGAATGATAGTCTGGCTGCATTATTTTGAAAAGGCAGTGATTCGTGTGTTTTTGCTGCAGATTTCTAAACATTTTTCCCCTTCAGTAGCTTTCCCTAAGGGTGATAATTGGAACTCTGAAGATACGGGGATTTTCTAAAGTCATCAGTGGTACCTACCTTTAAGTTCGAACGTCTTAAAATGAAAAGCACATCATGAAAAACTGACTTTTGTTCCCAAGTTGCCTTGTAAGGTGTGAAGAGCTATGTGCTCTAAAAAATAAAACAAAAAAGTTGTTTCTCATGATAAAATAACTCAATTTCCTGGATCATTTTCAGAATGTGTCTTTGCTTTTAGTTGCTGAACTTTACACCAATAGTTTACACTATTACTTCAATGCAAATAGTGCATCTTCAGGAAAAATATTAGGCAATATAGTTGTATTGGAATGCTTTCCCCAGTGGGGAAGGTGAAATTTGGCTGTTAAATTTAAATACATAGTCGGATTAGCTTATGGCATGGTTAAAACATTAGACATGTTTTGAGTATTATGAATTAGTCCTTAGTATCTTTGTAAACCAAATGCATCCCGCTAGGTAGCCAACAATACTTTAAAATTTTTAGTTTTGTTTAATGGAATCGTAGGTACTACTATAGCCTATAGAAATGGAAGGTTTAAGCCGGGCGCAGTGGCTCACACTTTTAATCCTAGCACTTTATAATCCTAGACAGGAGAATTGCGAGTTCAAAGCCAGCCTCAGCAACGGGTGAGGCGCTAAGCAATTCAGTGAGACCCTGTTTCTAAAAACAAAATAGGGCTGGGGATGCGGCTCAGTGGTTGAGTACCCGTGAGTTCAATCCCTGGTACCAAAAATAAAAAAGAAAGGGAAGGTTTATATGGTGATCACCTTTACCATATTCATTTAGTACTGGTAAAGAAGAAACACCTGGTTTTGTTTCATGTTTCCTTCCTTTAAAGTTCTGCCCGTAGAGGCTAGGAATGTAGCACAATGGTAAGGGAACATGCCCAGTGTGCAGGGGGTCCTGGATTCAATCCCAGCACCACCAAAAATAAAATTCTTCCCACAGAAAAACTGATAGCAATTCTCTTTAACTACCAAGAAATGGATTGGAGTAAGGGGAAGAGTGAGAGGAAATAAAGTAGTCACAATAATGTGTGTGCTGCACAAGGATGACAAACATGGTTTGGAAATCATTCCTAAATTGATTTGTCTAGTCCCAAATCAGAAATCTAAAATCCTATTAAATTTCTTTACCTCTTCCACATTCAAATTAACCGTAAAGCCCTATGATTATTAAATTCTAATTTCTTGAATTCATCTACTACTCTCCATGTCCACTATTAGGGAATGTGGTGGGCCAAAGCTCATAGTAGCTGGGAAACAAAGAGGGTAAGTGCTAGGGTCCCAATAGCCCCTTTAAGGGAATATCTCAAACAATCTAACTTCTACTAGGCCCCATCTCCTAAAGCTTCACAACCTTCCATAGCATCACAGGCTGACAACTAGGCTTTCAACACATGGCCTGTGGGAGGCATATAAGATCTAAAGCATACCTTTGCACCCCTGGCCCTGAAAGATACATGTCCATCTCATAGTGCAGAATGAATTTAGTCCATCTCCAAGAGTTCCCAAAGTTTTTATTATTCTAGCATTACTCAAAAGCCCAAGTCCAAAGTCTCTCTAGACTCCAAGTCTGCTCAGTTACAAGTGCCTGTAAAAGTTATATACTTACAACATGAACTGGTGGGGCAGTGTAAACATTACCATTCCCAAAAGGAAGTACAGAAAAATAGCAAGGAGAAACCAGGTCAAAGCAACACCCAAATCCAACTGTAACTCCATATGGGAGCTCCTTGGCACAGGATGGCAGGATATGGGACCCCTAACGGCTTGGGCTCTCCAGATCCTACCATCTTTCTGGCTGCAGACCATGTGACTACTTTATTAGGCTGATTCTATTCATTGCCTGAGGCTTACCTCGGGAGGCATTCCATATCTGTGGCATCTCTAACATCCTGGGGTCTCCACTTCATCTTCAACTTCACTCTCACAGCTTCCCAATCACACTCGGGATGCTTGCAGGGTCCACACCCCTGCCAAACATTGCCTCACCTCCCATGTTTTCCTTTGAAATTCCAGTGAAAGTCTCCATGACCCTATAAGTCTTGCATATTGCATGCGTACAAATCCAGCATCATGTGGATGACCATCAACTCAAGAAGTAGCTGGCCTTTTTGGAGCACAGTTGTAGCAGCCTCTGATTGCCTGGATGGCTGAACCCGAGGGAATGAATCCTAGTGAAACAATTCACTCAAGCAGAATATTCCAGGGAATTCTTCACAAAGGAAAGTTTTTGAAATGAGTTTACATTTCTACATTATTGAGCCTATGATAGGTAAGTTCTTGCCACTTTCTGAGATGCCCTTAAGGCATCTTTTCTGTTGTTTCAATGCAAAGTACTTGACTTCTTTTTAATGGTGTTAATCTCTTTAGCAACCACACCTTTCAGGACACAACTTTAAACAGGCTTCTTTGGCCAAACTGCAAATTTTTCAAATCTTTCCACTTCCTTTTTTGCTCCCAATTCTCAGTCTGGCTAAAAGCAGCTAGCAACACCCACTGCCTGAGTGCTGTTGCCTTGAAATTTCCTCCCCAGATAAACTAAGTCTCCCATAAGGTATCTGGAATGGACAAAATGCATTCCAGTGTAAAGAATACGACTTCGAATCCAATTCCCTATATACTTTTATTTCCATCTGAAGCTCATGAGCATAAACTTTACTATCGTCATTTCTGTCAGTATTCTGGTTTTCTCAGCCCCTACCAGAATGACCCATCAGGCTCTGCTTATTGCATTCCAGGCTTTCTCTAGCCTGCTTCTCCAAAATTCCAAATTTCTCTTGCTAACCAATTCCAAAAGCTTCTGAATCGTATTGTCAGATATAGTTACAGCAATGACCTCATTTGTCAGTACTAATTTTCTGTGTTAGCTTTCCATTGCTGTGACAAAATACTTGAGATAATCAACTTATAAGGAGGAAAGATTAATTGTGGCTCAAAGTATCAGAGGCTTTATTCCATGGTAACATGGTCCATCGTTTTGGGCCTGTGGTGAAGCAGACTAGTTCCTCATGAGTAATAACTTCCTCATTTAACTTTTCCTGGCCAGGGCCCACTATAATGTTAACATTTTATTTTTTTGGTACTGGGGATTGAACTCAGGGGTACTCGACCACTGAGACACATTCCCAGCTTTGAATTCACCATTTGTATAGTCTTTTTTTTTTTTTTCCCCCCTACTGGATACTGAACCCAGGTGCTTTGCCACTGAGCTATACCCTTTACCCCTTTTTATTTTTTTATTTTCAGACAAGGTCTCGCTAAGTTGCTTAGGGCCTAAGTTTTTTTTAAAAGGGTATAAAACATTTAACAAATTGTATATCTGGTAACAGACATATCTACATGTACAAAGCACTATTAGGATTCAAATAAAAAGAAATAACTCGATTTTAAAAGGAGTAAATACTCTAAATTAGACCTTTTTGTCCAAAGAAGATACACAAATAGTTAATAAGCACATGATGCTCCACATCATTAGCCATCAGGGAAATGCAAATCAAAACTACAATGAAATGTCACCTCATATCTGCTAGAGGCCACAATAAAAAAGACAGATATCAGAAGGATAAAGAGGATGTAGAGAGCCCATGAACTGAGAGCCCATGCATTGCTAGTGTGAATGTATAATGATGCAGCTGCTTTGGAAACAGTGCTTAGAGCCTAAGTTGCTAAGGCTGGCCTTGAACTTGTGATCCTCCTGTCTTAGTCTCCTAAATTGCTGGGATTACAGGTGTGTGCCACCACACCTGACATTTCTATACATTTTTAGTTTTTACTTGTATAAAATTCTACAAATAGGGATTTTATAACTGATCTTAGGTCTGCACATACTATTTTATATACATATGTGTGCATATATTTGTATATATATAATTTAAGTCAATATCAAAGTGGCTATGAAGATTTTTTCCTTTAAAAGGGATTGAGACATTGAGTTTGAGAAATGAGGATTTACCCATTGAATGGCGTACAATAAGCCAGCAGTAGTCTGAAATTATATTCTGTACCATAGGCTAGACTGTCTTCTTGAGTCATCAGCATACAAATGTCTATAAGTAGAAATGGAAGCTGGTCTCAGTTACTATGGCTGCATAACAAATTACTCCAAAACTTGGTGGCTTCATATAATCATTTATTATGGTATGAGTTCTGTGGGCTAGGAATTTGGAAAAATAACAGGATGGCCTTTTTCTACTCCATGATGTCTAGGGTTTCGACTGGAAAATGTGATGGCCAAGAGCTGGAATCCTCTAAAGGTTTATTCATTTGCACAACTGAAAGTTGATGCTAATGTTGGCTAAGTGCCTCAGTTGCTTCCACATGGCTTCTCCATGTGGTCAATCTCTCTGGGATAGGTTTGGTTTCCTCTAGCATGGTACCTAGGTTAAAAGGGCAAACTTTTGGGGCTGGGATTGTAGCTCAGTGGGAGAGCACTTGCCTTGCATGCGTGAGGCACTGGGTTCAATCCTCAGCACTACATAAAAATAAATTAATGAAGACGACGTGTCCATCCACAACTAAAAAAATATTTTTTAAAAAAGGGCAAACTTCCCAAAAGAGAGACAAACCAAACCAAAAATTGTCTATTGTACTTTGTGAAATTAAGCATTTCCAAAGAAGCTTATTATAATAGAACTGTTTAACAAGTACCAGAGGGACACCTTTTCAGCAACAGATAAGATGACAGGCAAGCACTGGGAGGTTTATGAGGTAAAGGCTACTTTGGGCCTTTAAAAAAAATCAAGATATTACTCCTGACTTTTTGTATCTGACCAAACATTCTTGTGACTATTAGGTAAAGTTTCTGGGATATATGTTTGACCTGTTTAGCTACCCATAGCTTGATAGAGAATATACCCATGACTTAACCAATCTTCTAAGAATGAAGTAAGATACCATCTCAGTCCAATGATCAGACTTTTCCCACTTGCCCTATGTAGTGCCCCCACTACTGTATTCTCTGATTCATGATTGCCTTTGTTCTGTCTATAAAAGTTCTTAAACTTCTTTTTCTTTGGAACACTCTTTCAGGACAACTCCTGGGCCAAGGTCACTCATATCTGGCTCAGAATAAACCATCTATTTTCCTTTAAAGCAGAGTTGTTATTTCGTGTCAGGACTTTTATGAATTGGACTTGAAAGTCACAAATTTAATTAGAAGCTAGCTAGTCACTAATGACAAGTCCATATTCAAAGAGAGGGGTATTAGACTCCACCTTTTTGATGCAATATGTATCAAAGTTATAGAATAACTTGTGGGTCTAAATATGGCTGTGACCATTTTTGGAAAATATTACATGCCATAAAGACTATTTAAAGATGTAGGATCCTCTTATTCCCAGAGATCTTTTGATTACACATTTAATTATTGTATCTGTTCTCCCAATAACTTTAAACCTCTGAACTCGGGAGTACTCGACCACTGAGCCACATCCCCAGCCCTATTTTGTGTTTTATGTAGAGACAGGGTCTCACTGAGTTGCTTAGCGCCTCGCCGTTGCTGAGGCCGGCTTTGAACTCGCGATTCTCCTGTCTCAGTCTCCCTATTGTAATGTGTTTTTGATGTATTATTTATAAATATTCAATTTTTCTATAGAAATTGAAAGAAATGTAGTGTTATGGTTTGGATCTTAAATGTCCCCCAAAGGTGTACATGCTAAAGACTTGGTTGACAGCCGGTGGCACTACTGGAAGTGGTGGAACCTTTAGGAGATGGGATTTAGTGGAAGGAAGTTATGTCACTGGGACCCCTGACTCCTTTCCCTTTGCTTTCTGGCAGCTGTGAGGTGAGTAGCTTTGCTCTACCACACATTCCCTGCCATGATGTTCTTCCTCACCATTGGTCCAAAAACAATGGAGTTGACACCATGAGTCAAAATAAACCTTTCCTCTACGTTGTGTATCTTAGGTATTTTATCACTGCAATGGAAAAAACGAACACAGTAAGTATGGGAGAAAATAGCTTGTGAAACATAATGAGATCCATAAACTACATTAAATGCAAATAATAAATGTTATTCATCTTTGAGGCATATTAAGGACAGAATAAATGGAACATCTGTGTTGAACATAGGTAATAAAAATGGGACAAATTAGAGTGCCATTAATAGACAGGATGGGCTAGAAGGACCAAATCTTTTTTTTTTTTAAACTGAGGGCTGGGGATCAAACCTAAGGCCTCACACATACTAAGCTGAACTATACCCCCAGCACCTTAAATATTCATAAGGTAAGAATAATGTCACTTTCAGATTGACAACTATTACCCATAAATAACCACCCATTGGTGAAATCCATTCTGTCCCACGTGTGCTCTGCCCAGGAAACAGAAACAAAACATAGCTGTTTAGCAGGCTAATTTATGGCAAGCTGTGACCAAGCATACTTACTCCTGTATCTCTCCAAAAGAGCAAGAACGTATTGGTGTCACCGTCTGTCTGCTGAATGCTCTTGCTCATGCTCAACTCTGGTACTCATAATTACACGACAAGTAAAGAAGGCTGATTTACCAAAAATAGGACAGGAATAGTGATTCAGACATAATAAGCTGGGCGCAGTGGCGCACGCTTGTAATCCCAGCAGTTTGGGAGGTTGAGACAGGGGAATTGTGAGTTCAAAGCCAGCTTCAGCAAGGGCGAGGCGCTAAGCAACTCAGTGAGACCCTGTCTCTACAAAAAACACAAAATAGGGATGGGGATGAGGCTCAGTGGTTGAGTACCCCTGAGTTCAGTCCCCGGTACCAAAAAACAAAGGGAATCTGCTGTTTTATCCCACAATTATGTTCCTGCAGACCAAGAATACATTCTCAATTAGATTATACAATTCAACTACAATTTGGTTCTACTACATCTTGACTACTAATGATAGTTTTCTCTATTCTTTCATTTCCCCTTTCCGAAATCTTTAATGTACATAAACTGTTACATGTGCACAAGCATATTACTTTTTTTTTTACATTTTAAAAATTTATTTCATTTTTAAACTGATACATAAAACATGAACATTTTATATACTGTGGGTCTTGTGTGATGTTTTGATATATGAATGCCATGAATAATGAATGGTTAAGTCAGTTTAAACATACATATCCCCTCCAACATTTATCATTTATTTTTGTAAAAAAAGTAAAAGTAATGATATATTTTGATCAACATCATGGGTAAAAATACTGGTTTTGTTAAAAACCCTTCTCTGTTAGTGTCACATTCATTTAACTTTTTATATTCCAGATCATTTTGCTCTATTTTCACATATACGCACACAACAAAAAATCCTTGTATAACTTGTCTGGAGGGCTTTTGTTGTTTGATTTATCATTGCAAAAGCAAGTTTTTTTTTTTTGTTTGTTTATGTTTTGGGGATTGAACCCAGGGATACTCTACCACTGAGCTATATCCCTAGCTCTTTAAAAAAAAAATTTTTTTTTGAGACAAGGTGTGGCTAAATTACCTAGTTTGGCAATCCTCTTACCTCAATTTCCTGACTAGCTGGGATTACAGGTATGGACCACCATGCTCAGGAACAATTTTATAACTTTTTTGTATGCAGCTGTTAAAATGTATGGCGGTTTGTCTTCAAATAGGGATAAATTTTTCTTAAAAAAACCCTGATTTCCAGCCAGGTGCAGTGGCACACACCTATAATCCGAGAGGCCTGGGAGGCTGAGGCAGGAGGATCATAAATTCAAAGCTAGCAACTTAGTGAGGCCCTAAACAATTTTGCAAGACCCTGTCTCAAAAATAAAAAGGGCTGGGGATGTGGTTTAGTGTTTGAGCACCCCTGGTTAAATCCCCAGTACAAAACAAAAAACAAAAGTCCTAGTTTCCCTTTCAAGTCAATGTCACCTTCTTTAACATTAAAAAAAATTACTGAACTGTGACTCAATATCTCAATTTGATTTGAGCCTTTCTGTTCCTTGATCTCTGGGATGACTTGACTAACTTCCACTGACTCAAGATAATTTCTATCCCAGTATGTGTTGCCTAAGTGAGATATCATTAAATCCACATAGAAATCTTACAAAGAAGAAATTATTCTTAGCCTATTATAGATGAGGAAACTGAGTCTCAAAGAGGTTAAGTAACTTGCCCAAGGAAACAGCTAATAAATAAGGGAACTAGAATTCATGCCTATGATGATACTGTTTCAGGGTCCGTGTTTTCACTGTGTTCATTCATTTTTGTATTTTCAATAAGCTAACATGATGCTGGGCACATAGTAAACATATTACTTGATAATCTTAATTAAATGAATGAATCCTTCCTCTTAGTTTGCCATGGGGCCTACATCTCCTTTTTCTAATAGAATTTATATGACTGTTATCTAAATTTAATATACATAAAAAATTTCACCTTAGCTGGGTGAGGTGGCGCAAGCCTGTAATCCGAGCACTTAGGGAGGCTGAGACAGGAGAATCACAAGTTCAAAGCCAGCCTCAGCAATGGCGAGGTGCTAAGCAACTCAGTGAGACCCTGTCTCTCCATAAAACACAAAATAGGGCTGGGGATGTGGCTCAGTAGTCAAGTACCCCTGAGTTCAATCTCCAGTACTGAAAAAATTTTTTTATTTCACCCAGCATTTAATCTCTACTAGTTGCTTTTAAAAAAGGTTTTCTTGGGGCTGGGATTGTGGCTTAGTGCTAAAGTGCTTGCCTCACATGCGTGAGGCACTGGGTTCGATCCTCAGCACCATATAAAAAATAAATAAAGATATTGTGTCCACCTACAACTAAAATTTTTATAAAAAAGGTTTTCTTCCCCCATTCTAAGCTAGGTTTTAGAAGGGGCTTTTAGCCATTTTCAAAGTTCACATAAAACTTTTACCCTGCTTTACCATACTTCAGACAGCTATTCACAAAACAGATGCATGCATTTCAGCTTCAATCTACTTAAATCTCTTTCACCTTATTTTTGTTAGACCAAATTATTTTTTCTTTCTGTTGTAGTTATCTTTAGATAACTGACAGCAGTAATTAGTAATTCAACCAAATTGTTGTCACGGTCAGTAGCCACTGTCTATTGCCCTTACAGTACAAAGGAGTGTTGCCCTCTCCACCACTTTAACTGTCGGCTTTGGAAAGAGCAAGTAGCAGGGAGACTCTGGAGTCTACTACTTTTTAGCTGGATTAATCTTATTTATCCTAAGGCTCAGTTTCTTCGTCTGTGATGTGAGGGAAGTTGCTATATCTATCTCGCAGACATGTCCTGCCCATTCAATAAGTTAATTTGCATAAGATGCCTGGTACAGGTCCTGGCATTTTCTGAAAGCCAGAAACAATTTCAAAGAGCTTTCAAAATACTGCCCTGAATTTAGTAGTTTCCCCCCTCCTCCTCGTTCTCAAGCCCAGTTCACTCACACTTCCTCCGCAACCGCTTTACGGTCGCTGAAATGCAAAACAAGCCAACTTTTTTCCTCATTAACTTTTTAACGCTGTGGCTTCCCCTGCCCCACGGAGTCACACCTCACAGCGCGTTCTTCACGCCTCACGCGGTGTGGCGCCCTCCAGCCCCTGGGCAGTCTCTCAGGGCGGGCCAAGTCAGCGCAGCCTACCGTGTTCCTGGGGCACCACGAAGCCTAGCTGTGAACTCTTGACCTGGCATGCTGGGCGTATACCAGGTGAGGAGTGCTGGAGGTGGGCAAAGTGCAGCTGGCAG